>PVJS01020876.1:0-32125 GCA_004027185.1 Glis glis
CAACTTCGTGAGACCCGGTTTCAAAAATAAAGCATAAAAAAAATAGGGCCGGGGGTGTAGCGCGGAGGTAGAACACCCCTGTGTTCAATCCCCGGTACCGCAAAAAAAAAAAAAAATCTGGCTATGAGAGAAGTGAGTAAAAGCACATACTGATCCTTATTTTTAATGAGAAAGGGAAAAATAATAAAAATGAATGACAATTTGATATAAAACCTATTTATGTACCTACTAAACAGTGTCAGTAGAATATTGGCTAATTATATTATTTCTGCTATTCCTCAACAAACATATTCAGGAAATGTATGGTTGAAAGATTTTTTTGAATTGGCCTACATTATTCATGATTAAGTGATTTGATGGCTGAAAAACAAAAGACTGATTGTTAAAACATTTCATATTGATATCTTAATTTGGACTGATCAATTCAATTTAGAAAAATTACATTAATCATGAGTTTCCAAGCTCAAAATAGTCACCTCATAATAAAGTTACGAACGAGGGTAGAGTGAACCCATACCATTATTAATAATTCTTTCGACTCATTTTAACCACTTTGTTAGAAAAAATGTTTTACATGCTCTTCCTAAATTCTATAATGAAATGCAGAGAATTAGAATTTACTCATTTGGTATTTGGGGCCTTGAATCATCACAAATATAATGCTGCTATTAAGTTTCTCTGAGTAAATAAACTTTGTAAATAAGATCAATGCTATCTATTCAAGGTGTGAAAACATTTTTGAGAAATCTATAATTCCAAGCACAGACTGTTAAAAAAGTGGAAAAATTAAAATAAAAACATCACATTTAACCATTTTATTTTAAGTTAAAAGGGGCAAAAAATTAAAGACAAGAGAAAGTTGACTCATAGCTTAAAAATATAAAGATATCATATACATTTACCACATAAATATGTGACTAATGTAAAGAGAACACTATTCTGGAATTCAGGTGTTTTATTATTTTGTTTATCTTTAACTTTTAGAATTTTTTGTGGTACTGGGATTGAACCTAGGGGCATACTATCTCCGAGCTACACCCCCAGCCCTATTTTTTATTCTTTATTTTGAAACAGGTTCTCACTAAGTTGTGGAGGGCCTCACTAAGTAGCTGAGGCTGGCCGCAAACCTGCTATCCTCCTGTCTCAGCCTCCCAAGTACTGGGATTACAAGGGTGTGTCACCACGCCCAGCTAACCTTTAGATTTTTTAATAAAGGCATTTTAGCTAAAGTCCATACTATTATAATACTGAGCCTAGGATTCTTATTTTAAATCCTCACCACTTAGTTTAATTCAGTTTGGAGTTTGGAGCATAATTTAGACTATTTGACTATATCTGTTTATTTTCATCATTTTTGTGTGTTTTTCCATAATTAACTACCAAGTTTGCATTTGAATATGTGTTTCTTTCAAACTGGTGAGCAAATGACAATAGGAATTTTGCAAGTAAATGATCTAAAGAAAACACTGTGGTGGAGGATTGGAGACTCCACCCCAGTATTCAGTTGATGATCACCCATTGTGAGGAAAAGCAGATTCTTGGTCATCACTGACTGGGTTCTCAGGATTGCATGAGGATCCTTGAATGAATGGTTGAGAGACCTGAGCTAGAGATGGTGTGGACAAAGGAAGTACAAAGAGCTTATGTTCAAGAATAAACCTTGGAGAGAAGAAGTCCAAAGATCCTTCCTATGACCTCTCAGAAATCAGCAACCAAAGATCAGGCAACATAACAGCATCTTAAGATTTGGTCTTGCCATTCCCTTGAACAGAAGTCCTGAGTATTTGTCTTTGGGAATAGTAAGAGAACTTGAAGTTGCAAAGACTGCCCCTCTTTGCTGCCATATTGTGAAGATTCCCGAGGATAAGAGAAGTGTAAAAGCAGTAGGGATGGTACTGGGGTTAATGTTGAGAAATGAGGCCAGCGCAGGAGCCAACCTGAGTTATGGGCACAGTATTTATTACTATGTACATAACATCACAACCCCCTGATGCATTCAATTGGTACGGTGTCATGTACTGTTTAAATCTTCATTACCAACTCTTGATGACATCCCATGAGATTCAACCATTGAAATTTTAATCTATTTTATTAAGATTGACTCATCCTAAATGCTATCTTCTGATATTCCATTTATTGTGATTTGAGTTGCTCAACCCAGGCAGATTATTTTTCTGTCCCCTCAATTACACTAAAAGTAGCAATATTATCTATCCAAAGTTGGTAAGCAATATTTGGGAATTCAGTTTGTTTGAAAACTTTCTGATGCTTTTTAAAGGCAATTTCATACTCTTAATCCGTATTTTTCGTTCAGCAATTCCTCACATGCATACCAATTTTTCCTATCTAATTTTGTTTTCCTCCTGCTGCAAAATTAAGTTACCAGCTATGGAACATTTGCACTCATTCTTTGGTTTTCTCTATTTGCCGAGTGTCATTACATGTAATTGTCCAGTATCAATTTCTCTTTCCCCCCTGTCTTGCCTGCAGGTGTTAAGTCTTATCTCACCTTCCTGTAGGATATTAAATTGTCAGATAAAATGAGTGTTTTTATAGTGTTAAAAATTGTTGCTTTCTCATCGCACAGCTATCATCATGGATTCACATTTATTCCTATTTCAATCTCCTTTAAGTCTAATTGAATTTAAGGTTATACAAGGCCATAAATCTTTTCAAGTTTATGCCATCTTTGCTATAGTTATACAAATAAGTGGGAAGTCATTTTTAGTAATTAATATTCATACTAAAGTTTACTTGGTTAACAGGAAATGAAATTTCTCTGTTCCTTTTTTCCTTCTAGTTTTCACACTGATAATTTGATCTCACTGACTCATAGGTAAAATTTTTTGTGCACTGTTACTATGGAACAATACTATTGTTAGGAAACTTTTATCATCTTTTATCACAAGCTGAACTGTCCCCAAAAGAATCATGAGAGTAAAGATAATCCATTTCTGTAGCCTCACATCTCACCTTCCAACAACAACTGCAAGCAAACCATACTATAAGAGCTTGTAAAATACCAAAAAGTTAATTTGGTCCTTTTAACATTAATGGGCAATTTGTTGAGGACTTAGTATATGCTAGGCAATGTCCCAAGCATTTATATACACTTACTCAATTTATCCAATCCTGTAAGGTACACCATTATTGTTTCCACTTTACAAATGAGAATAATGGGGCACAAAGAAGTTAAATAATTTGTCCTCAGTTACACAGTTAGGAAGAGGAAGAGCTAGATTTGAATCTGGACAGTCTGGCTCTAAGTGAACTCTAATTCTATAATTCCTGTGATCTTCATATACTTTTATTTCCTTCCTTTGGAGGATTCAAGATATAAACCTTCCCTTATTTGAATTTGCTAGATGGACACTGAAATTTCTAAATAGTAGCATTAATTAAACTACAAAAACTGAGGTTAAAATCAGAAAGACTGCAAGGGAAACCACTGTGTTCTCCAAAGAAAACGATATACACTTCCTTTCTCTGAGGTCCTTCAGATGTGGTTTTCCTAGCAGGCATTCCCTGTGACAATGCTTTGGCTGTGTTTGTTTAAGCGGGATGGTTGTTTTCCTTTAATGCACTGATAATAAGAAGAATAAAGAGGTGAAATAGCTGGGAAAGTATGAATATGAGTGGGATAAATGTTAGTTGGTTGTCAAAAATTATTTAATGATTTTTGAAACCTACTTTAAAGCTTTATTTATGTAGCACCACTTCCAGGAACTGTTTCCTTGCTCTCCCTGGGACACATGGCATTGAGTCCAGCGCTCCAAACAATCCACATGTTATCTCACTTATCCTCACAATCTTCCTTAAAAGCAGAAGTGACTCTCATTTCTCAATTGAGAGAGAGAGAGAGAGAGAGAGAGAGAGAGAGAGCTGAGGCTGGCCACGAACCCGGATCCTCCGGTCTCCGCTTCCCAAAGTACTGGGATTACAAGTGTGCACCACCACATAGACCATTTTTGATGGTGTGCATAGTGAATTTTCTATCCCTGCTGTCCTACTGGAATCTCATAGCAGTGGTCTTACAGGGGATAATAGACTCTGCTCCTGGCTGGCTTGATTTGTCTTTCAGATGCACAGAAGCTTATCTTGCTGTCCACAAGAGTGGGGGTTCTGAGGATCCTTAAAACCTGTAGGGAAGAATAACAAGAATTTATGCAAAAGAGATGTGACTCAGGCCAATCTGCAAAGAGGAAGTTGCTGGAACCTCTCTACCCTGGGCAAGCAAACACACACAAATTCACTTGAGTTCAAAGTTTATTCTTGGCAAAAATTTACATAAATATTTACGTAAAACTGGGGGGAAAAAAGACTTCAGGTTGTTGCCACACTATCAAAACAATCCAGGTGTGGTGGCACATGCCTGTAATTCCAGTACTTGGGAGGCTGAGACCAGAGGATCACAGGTTTGAGGACAGCCTCAGCAAGTAGCGAGACTCTCATCAACCCAGGAAGATCCTGTTTCAAAATAAAAATAAAAATAGAGCTGGGGGTGTAGCTCAGAAGTAGAATGCCCCTGGGCTCAATCCCCAGTACCACACACACACACACACACACACACACACACACACACACACAAATTCCTCCTGTTTTGTTACCAGCACAAGAATTATACAAGTCAGTGTAGTATTTCAGACTCCCAAAGGGAAGCTTTTGTTTCACCCTATATTTAATGCACTCAACTCTTTACCTGCAAAATCAGAGCTAATTGCAATAACGAGAGATGTCTAACTTCCTAAGGAGTAGGGGAAGAGTACCCAGATTGCACAGCACACAGCAGAAATTTAGCACTTCCTGTTAGGTCTTTCCACACTCTGCCCTTTCTTCAATGTTCCTCTTTCCTGCTTAGTGTCTCTTTTCTCTCCTGGCCTCCCAGTCACCCCCTTCAGTTTCTCTCAATAGGCCCCAACAATTCAGTTCTTCCCCTTGGCTTGTATTTTCATCTTGGCGAAACAATCAGCCACCCATTATTTGTCAGGTATGACCCTCTGGGATGTAATTTCATTTTTTTTCCAATGTCGATTTCATAGCATTGACAGAATGAATTTCTAAATTTTGACATGCTTCAGCAAGCTGTTCCACAAACCTGGTCCTGGG
Source organism: Glis glis (assembly GCA_004027185.1). Lineage (NCBI taxonomy): Eukaryota > Metazoa > Chordata > Mammalia > Rodentia > Gliridae > Glis > Glis glis. Next base: position 5,107 of record PVJS01020876.1, read on the forward strand.
TAGTGGGAGATTGTGTGTTCAGGCCATGGGAGGGGGTGGGGAGTTCTAAGGAGTAGGAGATAGAGCAGAATAGGTACCATTCAATCGAAGTGTATTTAGCCATTATATATAACTCAACAGTGGTACAATAGTCTTTCCTCGTCCACAGGGGATATGTTCCAAAGTCCCCCATGGTTTCCTAAAAGTGAAGACAGTACCATACACTATGTTTCTTCCTGTATGCCTTGTAGTGTTGCCACATAGTACCAGAGTTAATCTGTCCTTTCATGTTTTATGTTTGCTGACTCCTTTGCCTCATTACTCTTGCATTGTGGGGCCATTATTAAGTAACACAAGGGTCACCTGACACCAGTGTTGTGATACTTGACAGTCAGCCTAATAACCAAGAGCTATTAAATGACTAATGGGTGAACAGCACCTACATGGATACTCTGGACAAAGTATGATTTGCATCCTGGGCAGGATGAGTCAGGAGGGCAAGAGATTTCACCTCACTACTCAGAATGGTATAAAACCCATGAATTGTTAATTTCTGGAACTTTCCATTTAATATTTTCAGATGGACCAGACATGGTGCACACTTGTAATCCCAGTACTTGAGAGGCTGAGACAGGAGGATCACAGATTTGCGGCCAGCCTCAGCAGCTTAGTGAGTCCCTCTGCAACTTAGTGAGACCCTATTTTCAAATAAAAATAAAAATAGGGCTGGGGGTGAAGCTCAGAGGTAGAATGTCCCTGGGTACCACAAATAAGTAAGTAAATAAATGAATAAATAAATAAATAAATAAATAAAATCCAGATGGTGGCTTACTGGGAGTAAATGAAACAAAAGAAAACAAAATCTCAGATAAGGAGGGATAAGCACTAATACCTGCTTTAGAATTTGAAGTAAAAGAGAAGGAAGGAAAGGAAAGAAGAAAAGAAGGTGAAAGAAGCAAAAGGAGCTTCTTTTTCCTCACTGGGTGCTTCTTTTTGAGTAGCCCACAGAATTTCTGGTATCTACCACCTTCCTTTATTCCCCATCTTCCTTTATTATTCCTTTATTATCCTTTCCTGTAGCTCCCAGATTTGCACGCTCTCTGCCGCACTGCACGCTCTTCTGGTCAACATCTAGGTCTTCCATCGCTAATTAAAAGCTTACAAATGGTTTGCCTTTTCTCCCTTCAGCAAGGCTAATTTCAGTTGGCTTTTATGAGGACGTAAAATTAACTAACACTAATGTGTAGTGGATAACACTTCAATCTTTCAATCTCACATTTTAAAGAAAGATGTAAATGAAAGGATGATTTTCTTTTGGATAGAATTTTATGGCATGTAACAGCAGAAGTACAAAAAATAAAGTAAATAAAATAAAATTGGGAAGCATTTTACTGAGGCTGTAAGTTTTGTTGGGGAATTTGAATTCAGAGTTTGTTCATCCTCTTCACAACCTCTCCCCTTGCTCTGTCTTTTGCATGCATGGATTGTGTAAGAAATTTCCATCTCCCTGGATTCCTCCTCTTCTCCACACTACAATAGCTGGACAGGCAGTCATTCTGGGACTTTCCTGTGGGTGTGGTGGCATGTCCAATTGAGTGGGAAAAAGGTACAGAGAGGAGCCAGAGAATTAAGTTTATGGATGACTAGTAAATGCTGTTTTCCTAAGTGAGAAATTGCTTGAATTCAGAAGCAGCATTGATTTAACATCTGGTAACACTTTCAATAGTTAATTTTTAAATCATAAAAGTAATATGTAACCATTATAACCAATTTGAACAAAAACATTTTAAATAAAAAATGCATGACATAAAAGTGATGATACCCCTCTTTCTTCAGTTCCAATTCCATTCTGTAGAAGAAACCACTGTTAGCAATTTGGAATATATCTTTTCATACTTTAATCCATGCTTGGCTAATTTTGGCTTTGCATAATCTTGACATTTAGCTTTTTTAGCATTCTCATGGATATCTTGTGCAAAAAGGTAGGTCAGATTTACATCTGAGCTGTGACATATAATATTTAATAACAAAAATAAGTGCTTTAAAATGGAAGTATTCTTTAACATTTTAAAAAATGATCAGATATTGAATCATTTTAATCTTCTCCAAAAATTTTCCTTGCAAACACAAATCTGCTTAAGCTAGTAATTTATTCGTCCTTTTTTGTTCATATGCATTTTAAGCTCAAGGTCTTTATTCACGTTCTTCCTTTTTCTTTGCATTTTGTTTATTTGGAGATATATTTGAAAGATGGAAAAGTGAAATACTGGTTAGAGCCCATAACTCAAACCAAACTAAAAAACACGCTCAAAGTTTGGAAGTTTCCTATTCCTGTCCCTATATTTATTAATGATTAATTAACCCTTCACTTTCCTCCTCTATGACCAGAAATCAATTCTTGGATGAGTTTTCTATTTTCTTGGCATATATTTTGGAGTATCCATTGTATCTTAAAACTATTATTGTCTCCCTTCAGTTTTCTTTTCTCCACTTGGAATAATTCAGGCAGTTTTCATGCCAATTTGCTGTCATCTCCAGTAATTGTTAATTTGTTTCAAATACACTCAGATAAGAGCTTTTTCTTTTAAATAGAATTTGCTTGAGGTCAGGTTTTGTTTTTTACTTATACCACACTTTTGACTTGTTCTCCTTTTAAAAACAATTTTACTTGAATTATATTGATTTTTGCAAACTGCTCTACACTTCAGATGCTATTTTAAAAATCAAGGACTGAAAGAAACCAATGAAAACCAGTAACAGCAGTAGAATATATAATGGTGATGTTGGAAAAAAAATAACTATGTAAGCTCTGGGAATGTTGGTACACTTAAATTCAACATAAGTCAGACACAAAATGCTATTGTCTAAAAAAGAAAATGCATAAATGAGGCAATTATCTCTGCAAATTTGGCAACAATGTGTTGAATTTATTATCATTTTATTTAAAAGATTAAATAAGCAGTGTAATTTTAAAATGGAGAAATGAAAGCCTGTTTAATTATAGCACTGTATTTTAATCTCAGAGATATGTGAGCTCTACAGAGGCCTGAAGAACCAGTACATGTGGAGAAAAGGTAACACTAAATGGGCAAATTACACTTTCTACCATGAATCATGATCACTTATGTAAAATCTTCTTTACTCTGCTGTAAATACTGTGTTAGGATCCATGCCGACACATTATTTATTACTTCCCTCCACCTTTCTCTCAGGACATATTTTTTTCATAGATCAAAGGTGAGAAATGTTATGTGCTTATCTCTGAGATGTCTCTCTCTGCTTTGGAGTTAGCATGAATCTTTTCCCACATTCTAGAGGCAGGCTGGCTGCCATCTTGATTATTGGTATTGTGGTGAGTGTCTTTCTTCTTTCTGTGTTTTGATGAGTATCTTCATGAAGGGGGGGAACCTGCATGTAGGACTGCTGACGAAATGCTCACAACACCTCTGTCAGTGCCCTGTATATGGCATGGGCTTAGTAATTAGTCATTGAACGAAGAACTACACGAGCAACGTTTAAAAAGCAGAAATAGCTCTTGGCCGATTATTTGGCATGATTTTATTTTATTTTATTTCATTTAATACTTTTATTGGTACATTATGGTCTCACATCATAATGTAGTTCATAGTGATAGTGACATACATGCACACAGCACTTGGTGAGCTTTACACCCTTTCCCATACATGATATTGGCTTTGGTATTCTCACATATGTATATAATGTGAATGGAAATGTTTCCTTCATTAATTCTCCCTTTCCCCCTCTCCCTAGTCCTCCTCCCTTGCTCTACTGGAGTTTCTCCTCCATTGTCTAAAGTCCCTCTTGTATACCAATTACTTCCTAGCTTCTGCATATGAGAGAAAACATATGACCCTTTACTTTCCATGACTGGCTAATCTCACTTACCACAATGTTCTCCAGGTCCATTCATTTTCTTACAAATGACATAATTTTGTTCTTCTTTATTGCTGAGTAGAATTCTATTGTGTGTGTATCCCAATAATTTTGTAATCCATTCATCTTTATATGAACACCTAGGTTGATTCCATAATTTGGCTATTACAAATTTTTAAGGTCCTAAAAAGACTGCCTGGTTCTTTAATCTGAAGACAGAATAAGGACCCTGGGACTCTCACCTTAGGCTTCTGAATACTTTGTGTTTGAGCACTGAGTACTGTTTTAAAATGGAAATTATTCTGGGAGTACATCATAATCAACCAGGGAAAACTAATGTAAAATAATAGAGCAGTTAATGTAATCTGGGAGAGATAGTACAGAAAAAGTTTTGATTCCTGGAGAAGAGGGATGGGAAATGAAAGTGGGAAAGTTCTGAATCTAGAGTGTTCGTGTTCAGAGGATGTTGCAGTGAGCAGCGGGCTTGACTGGGGCTTCCTTGCTGAAAGCGAGGTTCAACATAGAGACAATGGTTTATGGGACAAAGGAGAAGACCTTTCACCTCCCTTAAAATTTAGTGAATCTGTGAGGGAAAGAGAAATAGCCAGATGTAGTACCTTTGTTTTCTTTTTATAGCTATGAGGGCAATAGAAGAAAAACAAAGGAACAGAACCCATTATTTCCAATTGACTCTCTGCTGAATTTTCTAGAGAATGACCGAACTGTCCTGGTGGTTACCTCTGGGGCCTTGAGAAAAAAGCTACTTCCTTGCTTTAGTTTTTGCATTCATGACTCCTGCACTCTACAATTCTAGGGTAAAGGACAGGGATTATAAAAAGTAAAGGGCAGAGAAGAGTGCCATGGCAAATGTCATGCTTCTTACACTTGCCCTCCACCTGTCCTCTCAGCAGCTTTCATAATTGGTGTGCACTCCTGCAGACTCGGAGGAAATGACAAGGTCAATGAGCAGAGAAAGAGCTCTTCTCTCTCATTGTGGAAATGTTCTCTTCAGAGAACTACTCTGTTCACTAATGTCTCCAGTGCAGGATCTCAGGTCGATTTAAGTAGAGGCATATTGGGCATATTGGTAGCATTTCTAACACTGCATTGTCCTTATATATGATCTATACATAGATGCATATATATATACATGCATATATACACATATGTATGCTTTCATTATACCTTTAAAATTATACTTTTAAAAATTATACTTTTGGGGGGACAGTAACACTTAATTTTAACTCTTAGGATAACAAACTATTCCAGAATCCTTTCTTTCAAGTAGTTAAATTTTGTATAGCAACTGATCTTATTTTTATTTTTAATTATGATAAGCTACACATAACATAAAAATTTAACTCTCATAACTGTCTTTAAATGTACAGTTCAGTAGCACTAAGTACATTTACATTGTTGTGCAAAATAATCTCCATAACTTCTTCATCTGGCAAATCTGAAACTCTATATCTATTAAACAGCAATTCTCCATTGTTTTCCTTTATCTCCAGCTTCTGGAAACCAGCATTCTATTTTTTGTTTGTTTGTTTGTTTTCTCTGGGTTTCATTACTTTTGATACCTAAGATAAGTGAAACTGTAGAGGATTTGTATTTTTGTGACTATCTTATTTCACTTAGCACAATGTTCTGAGGTTTCATCCATTTTATTGCATATGTCAGAATTTTATTGCTTTTAAATAATACTCTATTGTATCTGCATCCCACATTTTCCATTCATCCCTCTGTGGACACCTGAGTCACTTCTACCTTTTGGCTATTGTAAATGCTGCTATGAATATGAGTATACAGACTTCTCTTTGAGACCTTGCTTTCAATTCTTTGGGGAATATACCCAGAAGTGAAATTGTTGGGTAATACAGTAGCTCTATTTTTAATTTTTTTCAGGAATTGCCATACTGTTTCCCATAATGGCTGCACCATTTTATATTCTTACCAGCAATGTATAAGAGTTACAAAGTCATGTCCTCCTTAACACTTATTTTTTTCTTTCTTTTTCTTCTCTCTCTTTTTGTCTTGATAGCAGCCATAGTATCTAACTTTTTAAAGGCCATTCTGAAAAAGCTATCATCTTTTCTTTACACATGTAGAAATTGCAGTTCAAAAGAAAAGTGATTCCCTTTAATGGTATTGAAGGACTGAAATCCAGGTTTTCAGGATCCAAGAGCAAGGTTCTTTCTACTGTAGCAGACTTTTAACAACACATTAGACAAAACCTGGGTTGAAATAGCAATCCAGAGGATCTTAAAATAGGAGAGATGAAGCATTGACAGGGGAGGTGTCTATTCTTTAGTGTTGTTGGGATTTGCAAGGATAAGACTCTGTTGATAATAATACTGTCCAAAGGAGGAAATTAGTTTCTTAAGAAAATTAGCTGTGGGAACAGTAAAGCTTGACCTTCATTAATATGCACACATTAGCATTAGCTGATTTACATAGGTGTTAGCCCAGGTGTTTGGAAGAGCAGCCAGGAGAATAACCTCAGATCATTACAAAACTGGAGATGTATCTTCTGTTCCTCTCTGAAGAGTTTCAAATAAACATTAATTATAACAGCACCAATTTAGAAATGGCTGATTACATAATTTTGGCAAACCTGTCATTATCCATAAATATTTCATGAAATACAGAAATGCATACCGCATTTTTCATAGCTTCATAAAGACCTTTTTTCTCTGAGGGGGATAAAAAACAAACTATGTTCCTTTTTTTAATTCTCAGGTCAGGCAAATATGATTTCTGAAGCGTACAATTATGCCTATAGTTTCAGATACCGTGGTTCGTCGTCCTGACTATATTTTGGGTACAATGTGGCAGAAACTGTGCTTAAACTAAATACTTATCTGATGGTAGATTTCCTTTCTTGTGTTATAGAGGGAAATAAGATGATGTGGTGATAGAAACCTAATGCAGCACTCCGCACAGTGTTCAGTATTTTTGTTCTTCCTGCGTGGTATGCAAATTATTTCCAAGCACCTTGAAAAATGACAGATCATGGAGAACTTAAAAGTAGCATTGGCCACTATATTAGCTTTTTTATTTTTTGTCAATGTGACCAAAATATCTGACAAGAAAGGTATATTTGGTTCACAGTGTCAGAGGTTCAGTCCACAGCGGGCTGGCCCTAAGGTAGAAACATCATGGCAGAAGGGTGTGGAGAGGAAAAGCTGCTCAAAGCAGCCAGAAAGGGGTGTGTGTGTGGGAGAGAGAGAGAGAGAGACCAACCAGGGACAGATATTGCTCCCAATGCCATGCCCCCAATGACCTACCTCCTCCAGCCACACCCTACCTGCCTCCAGGTACCACCTAGTAAGTCCAATCAAATTATCGATCCATCAATGGATTTATCCAATGATGAGGTCAGAGCCCTGATTCAATTATTTCACATCTGAAAATTTCTGCACTTGTCAACACATGAGCTTTTCTGGGGAATATTCCATTCCCAAACCATAACAGGCACTGTGAGAGTATTGTGCTGGGAAGAGTGACAGAGCCTAATGTGAGTCATGTTTGTCTATACTTAATGCCTCCTCGCAGTATCATCTCAATTTTCTAGATGACAAATGTGAAGAAGACGGAAGACAGGAGAAAACAATTCTAAACTAATCATATAAATGATGAACTGTTCAATGATTCATTCATAGCAAGACTATTTGATAAGTACTGATTATTATGTGTCAGTTACAGTAGTGGGTATTCATGGGAGTGGTACGAAGGTGGAAAGACATCATTCATGCTCTCAAGGATGCTAAAAATTATCTCTATGACGCAGTGGCTCTCAAACTTTGGCATACATCAGAACCCCATAGGAGGCTTGTTAAAACACAGGTTGTTCGTCCTCACTCCTGTGCTTTCTGACTCAGTAGATATTTGGAAGGGGAGCAAAACTTGCACTTCTGAAACATTCCCAGAGCATGTTGATGTTACTCTTCTTGGGACCACACTTTCAGAACATGCATTACTTTTACAGCAGAAAATATAAAGAGTGCATAGAAATCTTAACTTGTGAAAGCCTTGTTTGCTTTAACCTAGTAAAAGCATTGAAGATTTAGACAGTCAATTGAGACTGTCCACTTAACATATTTCCTGCAAGGGAACCTCACAGAAACAGAATAATTATGCTTCACACACACACACACACACACACACACACACACACACAAACACTCACACACACTCTCTCTGTCTCTCTCTCTCTGTCTCTCTCTCTCACATAAATAGAAAAGAAGAAATGATAGTAGATAAAATCATTTTGGAGATTATGAATGATAATGAATGTATACTATCACAAAAAAATCTGGTAAATAAAATGAGACAAAAATATAAATATTAAATCAAAATAACACTTTAAATTAAATTATGCATAAAAGAAAAGTCATCCAAAAGCTGATATCCAGAATAAAAGAGGAATAAATATGGTTACATTTTCACATTAAAAATGATATAACAGAGGACAAAATAATTGAGGTGTCTTTAATATAATATGCAATTATAGTTGATTTTAAGATGATTTAGATTTTTCTGGATTGGCTTCTTGATGGAATCTTTGCAGTTGTTTAAGTATAAAACCAATTAATGATAAGAGAAGAATGACAGACATACTTTGTGTGTGGTACAGGAGATAGAACCCAGTGGCATTCTACATCTGAGCTATGCCCCCAGCCTTTTTTATTTATTTTTTTTAATTTTGATACAGGGTCTTGCTAAATTACTGCACATTGGCCTTGAACTTGAGATCCTCTTGCATCAGCCTCCCAAGTACTGGAATTACAAATGTGCACCATGGCACCCTGCAGATATGCTTGTTTTTGTAGCTATATATGCACATAGTGCAAAGTACAAGCAATGACTTAGCGATCCACCAAGAAGACAAATGAGTGTAGAAAGAGCAGGAATGGCTAAAAGTAAGCAAAAGGTGGATCATATTGTATTAATGTGAGACCCTTTTCCTGATGGTCTCAAAGAATAGTGACAATTAAGTCTTATTAATTTGTGCTAACAATGATATTGAGAGAGGGTAGCCAGGCATTATACCTGTTTTGCTGTATGTTTCTAATGGAATTACTACAGAGACACAGACTCTCCCCCAAGGCTTAACACTTAGAACAAGAGTTTGGATCAGTGTGGTAAGTTTGGTTGGTTCATTATTTGTTTTACATTCTGGCCTAGTTTTAAACACTGAACCATATTCTCTTCTATTCCTAGAAGCTTTTGTTTTTGAAAGACTTTCCAGGGATTTAAATGTGTTAATTTCTGTGCAGGTGAGTCCATCTCATGTACAGGGGCTGGCTGAAGGCAGCTGTTCTCGTGTGATCCAAGCTTCACCACAAAATTGTCATCATTCTTCAAACTCTCTCTTAGTCACATGCTAGAATATTACCCTTCTTCTCTATTTTTGCCTGATGCTTGTTTGCCAAGAGTCAAGGTTGCAGAACAGAGACATGGGTAGGCTCTGGAACCAAGCTGCTGAGATTCAAATATCAACTGTGCATTTATCGGGTCTGTGACTTACTAGGTCTCTGTGCATAATTTAATTTGAAGTATTATTCTAATTTAATATTTATGTTTTTGTATTATTTTACTTACAAGGCTTTTTTTGTAATAGCACACTAAATATCATTCGTAATCTCTCTTTTAGCCAGGAAAATCAGAATCAAATCTCAGCTGTGCACTTATTAGGTTTGTGACTATGAGCAATACTTAATCCTGCCAAGCTTGTGTCTGCTAATCTGTAAAATGGAAATTTACCCCCAGTTCAGGAAACTGGGGTAAAACCATTCTGGAATCAGGCCAATCTATAAAGTTCCAGAGAGAAAGAATATCTTTTGGAACAAAGGGGAGCTTTGTTTGGCCCTGAAAGTGTCAGGAGAGCTGTCCAACTGTAGACTGAGAATCATCTAAAGCTTGGACATATTTGGTTGGATATTTAGTCTCAAGCTGTTTTGCCATTGTGAAGGCTTCTCTGGTCTTAAGAGCTTTTTGCCTTCTGAAAGGAATATCCATTCATTCAAGTAGCAAGTTTCTCAACCAGGCTTTGGTCTCTACCAAACCTAATTGGACACATCAATGAGTTTTGGAGCTTCCTGAGGTATTTTGAGGCTGGGCCAGGTGTGTCTCTTAACACATTGGGTTAAGTTTTCCACCACTGGAGTGAATGATCCAGCCAGTGTTTAACCACCTAGCAGAAAAGAAAGTTGTCCAACCTTTAGGTGGAGATTCCATGTCAGACCCTCAGAAGCAAATGGAGGCCAAATGTAGCTTTGAGAAAGAACTGTGTGTATGATGTAAGTGGTGGGAATGACAAGGAATAAAGGAAATTGGGGAAAATGCTTGTTTATTTTTATATTGAAGTAAAAGCTAAGATGGGAGTCTATAAATTATCAGAGCAAACTTACTTCCAAATTAAAAACATCTAGGTTAGAGTTTGCATATGATTGTGCTAATTCCTAGGATGCACACAAAATAAATCAAAGCTTGTCAAGGGGCTAATTTTCCTAACAAAATTATAGAGGAGCATAATAGGCCATCCTTAACTTCTCACTTGACTTTTGTAGCATGCTCATAAACAGGGTTAACTTTGCAAACTATTCAAGTGCCTCTTCAAAGCCCATTTTGAAGGACCTACTTTGTCATTAGATCTTTCTTCCTCAGTGGCTTGAGCTATTTTCCAATTTCACTTTTGCAGACATCATGTAAGCCCACACCTTTTGTGAGATTTTCAGTTTCATTGATAATTATAAAGTGCCACATTTTTGGAATACAATGGCAGACACATGAAAATGTTGCATAGGAAAAAAGATAATGTAAAACAGAATGGGATTTTTTTAAAGTATGAATTAATGTTACGTATGGTTAGTTACTTAGTATCTATTTTCATGCTAGAATACATTTGCTTGCCTATGAAATCCTATAAGTTTTAGGGACTGAATAATAAATATATGGATAACAAGAAAGACCTGTATGACTTTGCCTATTCAGACAAGGCAGGAATCTTGTGGCTTTGCCCTTCTAATGTGGTATTGGCAATAGAAGCACCACACCATTCCTTTGATATTGGCCCAACCTCATAGTTTTATATCTTGAAATTGAGGTTTAGAAACTGATGCTCCTTTTCTCAAATCCAATGTTTATAATGAAAAAGGATGCCTACATTCACTTAATGCTTCAAGTTGTAATTATTTTGCACCTATCATGGAGCTTCATATGTCTGCAGAGAGTGAGAAACTCCAAATAGATGAATCTTTAAGATGGCAAATCTTTCCAGTGAATGCCCTGCTATGGTGGACAACAGAGCTTCTCCTTGGACAGGAGAGAGCTGGGACACTTGGTAGGACAGGCTCTACTTGTTAATATTTGTTGCCCTCTTTCTCTATTCTAGCCAGGAAAATCAGAAGAAATTTCCATGAATGTAAGACTTCAGTGGTTGCTGTAGAGGCTAGATATCAGGTGTCTAAACAGAAGTCCTGACTTTAGTTGCCTTCCTTCTGGATGCGTAGTTGGATAAAACCACCTTCAATTAGACTTACTCATTACTTCTAGAACTTGTCCACTGTTGGAGGCTTCTTTCCAATTTAGGCTATGGGTTCACTGACAGAACAGATTTTGCTAGAGTCTGCCCTCTTATGTAGACATTTGAACAATAGTTTTAGCTTAGTGTCAAAATTTTATACTGAGTTCCCTAAGACATATAGCAGGGAAACTCACTGGTGGATGTTAAAAGGGTATCTAGACACAGTTTCTCAAGCTCAGTATGACTGACATTTTGGATCCAATGGTACATTTTGGGGGAGACTGTCCTGAGAAATGTAGGATACTTAGCAGCAGCTCTGGTCTCTGTCCACTGATGCTTGTAGCATGCCTCCTGACAATACAGTAAAAAAGTGTCAGCAGATATTGATAAATGCTCTGGCTGAGACCCAATCTAGATTGAGTTGGCAATTCCTGTTGGCTGTTCTTCAATATATGTTTAGAATCCAATTAGCTCTCACCGCTTTCATTTTCCATGTTTGTTCAAGCCACTATCACTTCTTGCCTAGAGTATTATAATAGCTTCCTACTTAGACTCCGGGGGGCTACCAAACCTTTTACCCTTATCTTTTTGGTATTTTCTCAATTTAGCATTCAGAGTGATCTTTTCAAAACATGTCAGTTTATGCCATTCATCTGTTTACAACCTCCCAATGGCTCTGCATTCCCTTAGAGTAAAATGGTGAGTTCAGGACAATGGCATGCCAGGACCTACATGATGCAGCAGCATCACTGGCTGGACCAGGGATCTGCAAAGGAGCCCAGGCATCTGTGCAGCCAATGGCCCCTGAGAAAGCTCAGAACTTTCTGGAAGTTGTTTTCAGAACCAATATAGGCAGACAAGTATACTATCATGATTCCTTAGAGTCAGAGACTTTTTCTTTCAAATAGTCTCCCAGTCTGATCACCAAACTCTTCACCAACCATGGATGACAGTTATCTCTATCTGAAAATTAAAGTCCACACTTAAAGGATGAGAAGTTATTATCATTGAGTTCATTTAAAGCAAAGCCACAGTTTTGAAATGCAAATCTACAAGAAGAATCCCCAAAACTGTTTTTAAACAATGACAAGATGGATGAAATAAAAGACATTTCTAAGGCTGTTATGTCAAGGAGGTATTTATTTAGATTTTTAAGTTTTGGACATTAATTCATAGGAGCGTTCCTATAATATTCAAAACTATTTTTTAGAGAAATTTAGTAGTTTGACACTTAAAAATAGCACCATCTCATAAAAATTCCAGAATATGCCTTGGGGATACAAAAATAGGTCACAAAAAACTTAGACAAATTAAAAGAAAGAGAACCATGATTTTAAAAAAATCAAGAGATACTCTCCATCCCCCAGATCAACATGAAACAAGATCCTATGAAAACAGAAAACATAAAGGACAGCTAACGGTGGCAAAATTACAAAAAAGCTTCAATTTGATAAACAAAAAATGTCAGCAATCTGTTAGGACACAGAAATAGTGATCTCCACTCTCACTACATCTTGGAAAAGATCACACTTGGCTTTGCTTGTCTGCTTTCCGTCTCTCCATATGGGAAAAATATAACTAACTTGATAATTTTCAAACAGAAATAAAAAGCATAAATTCTAAAAAAAATTATAGAAAGGCTGATATAAAAATGCCAAACTATTTAAGTTCTAAATGAGAATGTAGATAAGAAAATACATAGTAAAATATTTTATAGCTATCTATAGTGGGGTGGAAATGAAGCAAAGGCAAACTTGAGAGTTGAGCAGCCCAGAGAACATTTTGATGAGAAATGGTAATGTCCTATTGCATAGCAAGAGACCTATAACATAGGACAATCTGAATAAAAACTGGAAATACTCAGAAAGACTCTCAAGAATGCCATCCCTTTCTAGTGAGAGGGAGATAATTTCTTGGGGTTTGTCTTCCTGACATAAGCTCCTCATTTTCCAGAAGTTTTGTGAAATATCATTATATTTAATTTTTTTTTGTTTTTACTATTACTACCTGTTTGTTGGACATCCTACTTCTCTAGGGAGAGAATATGCTAATCTGATGGAGTATGCTGGCTCATACACCCTTATCTTTAATCCTCTGTTAGGAGCTAAGTCTATTTTTTCTCCAGGCTTTTGGCTTGGGATAACTCTTTTGCTGCCACAGAAAATAGTGCCATGTTTCACAGACAGTTACAAAAGTAAACTTCCTCCAATAGCATTCTAAAAATGGGATTTATTCAATAAAAAAACCTAATCTAATAAGAGGCATGGTCCAGAAAGACATTTGTTAAATGCAGTTATTAATAAAAACACATTTTCCCCACACTAGAGACTCCATAAATGGTGGTATGGTCTCCAGCTAGCCTGCCAAGTTTATTTAATTTACAACGCAGTTGAAACTGAATGTTCTATAAATCAGATACATTATGGGTTAATAGGGCCTTTGGGGAGGCTGAGTTTGGAGGCAGTGAGAGAAATAGTCAGGGAATCTGACTGCTATCATAAATTATTTTTAAGGCTATTGATTTTTGAGTCAGGACTCAGGATGCCAAGACCTTAACTACAATATGTCCCAGGGACAGAGAAAATGAAGAACTGGGTATGGACTTTTCTTCTTGTCAGGGCAGAAGGGAGAGTGGCAGCTCATCCCAAATTAAGTTTTCTCATGAGAATGCTCAGTAAGAAGTCTTTTCGCTCAATACTAGAGAAGATACCAGGAAAGGATTCTGTCCTCTCTCCAAACTCTTTCCCAAGAAATTATTGCTTAGCATTGTGGAGAGATAGTCCTCTATGGATCTCTTGCAATTCTGCACATCTTGCAAAGCTAGGCCCTTACTGCCCTTTTCCTCAATTATCTTTTCAACAGTGTTTGTGAAGGGAACAGATTTTGAAGACAGAGATATTAGCTCCCTCAGAGAAAAGAGGTGGGTTGCTGATAGCCTTGGAACATGGAGATAGTATCTCCCTCTGGACCAATGGGCAGGCACCTAAACTCAGAGTTTCTCTCTTATAACACAATCCTAAGGGAATGGAAGCTCTTGGTATAAATGCCAGTGCTGGTTTCTGGCTATTGCTATTGGTCTGACCAACAAACCTCCCTTTTGTATCTGACCTGGAAAGTTTATCTTCTACCAGTATCCATGAAAGAGTGATGGGCTAACTCATTAACTTGCAGATTAGCTTACCGCTTTTTAATAAAAAGAGCACATTTAGAGTATGATTCTGATATAGGTATATATTAAATCTACCACCTATTTCCTTATGGACAATACTTTATTCACTTAAATACTAAATAATTAAGCGTAAGAAGAAGATATAAAAAGAGGTTGGGATGTTTATAGCAGCCCAATTCACAATAGCCAGCCTAGGTATCTGTCAATTGGATAGAGAAAATGTGGTATATGCATACAATGGACTTTTATTCAGCCATAAGAACAAAATTATATCATTTGCAGGAAAATGGATAGAACTTTAGAGCAGTATGCTAAGCGAAATAAACAAGACTCGAAAAGTGAAGGGTTGTATGTGTTCTTTCCTATGTAAGCTAGAGAGAAAAAAGGGAAAAAGCGGGGGATCTCATATAAACAGAATTGAGACCAGCAGAGAAGAAGAAGGGGATTGGGGGAGTTTTGAGAGGAGGGAATGTGGAAATACTAGGGAAGGAAATTTACCAAATTGTGTTATATGCACATACAAATATGGAACAATGAATCTCACTATTATGTATAGTCATAATGCACCACTTAAACTGCATTGTGTTGTGGGAGTATAGCACACCAATAAAAGTATAGAAAATAATGCATCAATTAAAACTGATAAAAAAGAAGTTGAGAAAACCAAAAAAAAAAAACACAAGTAATGCAATGTAAAAATTGGCAAATGATCTGAATAGACACTTCTCACAAGAAGAAATAAAGTGGCCAACAAATATATAAAAAAAATGTTCAATATGATTAGCCATCAGGGAACTACACACCAAAACTACCATGAGAAACCGTCATATCACAGTTAGAATGGCTATTATCAAAGAAACAAAAAATAACAAATGTTGGTGAGGATGTAGAGGAAAAGCAACTCATATACATTGTTGTTTGGAATGTAAATTAGTACAGCCATTACGGAGAACAGTATGGAGGTTTCTCAAAAAACTAAAAAATAGATCTGCCATTTGATCTAGCTATCCAACTTTTGGGTCTATATAAAAAGAAAATGAAATCAGCATGCCAAAGAAATACCTGCTCTTCCATGTTTGTTATGGCACTATTCACAGTAGCCAAGATATGGAATCAAACTAGGTGCCCATCAGTGGATGAATGGATAAAGAAAATGTGGTATATATACACAATGGAATATTATCCAGCAATAAAGAAGAAGGAATACTATAATTTGCTGCAAAAAGGATGGAACTGAAGGTCATTGGGTTAAGTGAAATAAGTAAGACACAGAAAGATGCATACCACATGTTCTCTCTCATATGTGGAAGCTAACAAAGACAACAAAAAGTCAACCTGAATGTTGAATAATGATTACTAGAGGTTGGAGAATGACTACCAAAACACAGATAGAACAAGTAAGTTGTGGTGTCCTGCAGCACAGTGGGATGACTATAGTTCAATATAACCTATTATGTATTTTATGAAGATCTAGATGAGAGGGGCTCAGAGGCTCCAAACATAAGTCATAAGCAGAGGGAAATGCTAATTACCCTGATTTGATCGGTGCATGCTCTGTGCATGTGTTGAAATATTACACTGAACTCCACTAATATGTACAATTAATGCATGCTAATTAAAAATAATAAAATATACTACATGGAATTATCTATATTGGGTAAATCTGTTGACCTTCCACACTTTGGCCATTTCATTGCAAATATAATAGAAACCATTATTACTCCCTCAAAAAAGCAAAAGAGGTTGGGGATTAACAGTGATTATCAACTTTTGACCTACATAAAAATTGCTTTCAATATAATACCCAAAGTTTTGTGTATACAGTTCTGCTGTTTTAAGGGCTATTTGTTGCTTTTCTTTCCTGGTCTAAATGCAGTATTTGTAGAAAAAAAATAGGTTCCATGATTCTGAATTTGCTCACTGGCCCAAAGGACAAACACAACTGAAGTTTCCTCTTCTACCATCAGGTCTTTTGAATTTACCTACTTTGTGGGGAACGTATTGTTCTGCTTTTTCTGATGTTTGTGGCTTGGTCCTGGTTAAATGCAATCAAAGTTAGAGCCTAAGACAACGTTGAGGGTCAAACACACAATTAAGATCCACATTTTATGCCGTTAGTAATATTTATTATTAGCTTTAAACATAGATTTAGGGTATTTTTGTGGTGTGTTCTAAGTATATATTTACTTATGCACTCTTCTTACTTTATATAAAGCTTGAGGATTCTCTCTTACTGTTAAAACAGCCTTTTCTCAAAATCTTCCAGCTTCTGGAACAAGCAAGCTGCACTGGAAATGCAGCTGCTCCTGCTGTTTCTTTGTGACTAATCATTGTACCCTTAGTGCCTTGTACATTCAGGACAGCAGTGAACACCGATTAAACACTGGAGTGGAATATATCATTCTTTAAGACTCTCTTAAGGCTGAGGATATACCCCAGTGGTAAAGCACATGCCTAGCGTATGCGAGGTCCTGGTGTTCGACTCCCAACATCACAGAAATAAGTTAAGAGTCTATCCTAGATGTGAGATTAGGACTTTACACAGGTTATTTTAATCAACAAACCAGCATGGCAGCATGGTGCCTTTTTCTTCTGTGAATATAAAGGACTACTTTACCAAAGAAGTTATTCTTTAATTCATAATCTTGAAAAAATTATAAAATTACAGTGAATAATATATGCATATTCAGATCTTTAAAGGACTGGCTTTTTGGAATTGTCAGGACAATAATCACTTCATTTTGGAGGGTCTCCTGCCAGATAAATTAGAATCAGATTTAACACAGAGAAGTAGCAGATGATAACTTGAAAAAATCATTTAACACATTTGTCTGTGCTCGCGGTTTGGAGTTCATATTTGGTCCTCATATTAAATACTCATATTCATAGCTGGGGGTATAGCTCAGTGGTAAAGTATTTTCCTAACATGCATAAGGCCTTGGGTTCAATCCCTAGCATCACAAAAGCAAAACAATAATTGAAGGATAAACAAATTATTAAAATGTTTAATAATAATAAAATGGGTGGAACATATTTATCTGCCCAAGTGTTAAGTTGTATTCCTGCACTATCTTATTTAGTCGTCACAGCAACTATTATTGAATCCTGTTTATAGGTGTGAAAAATGAGGGAAATTAAGTAACTTGCTCAAGTTCACATAGTTCATAAGTAATAGAATTTTAATTCAGTACTCTTGACCCTTACAATTAGAAAATAAGAGCCCTTTTTTCCAAGGAAAATGGAAATTCCTTTGTTTTCAATGAAAATGAAAATGTCTCTTGTCTGGTCCTTGGAATTATCTCAGAAACCAAATCTGAAGAAGAGATTTACATTCCTCCTATTTCATCCATTCAACCTGGGACTACCCATAGGAAAAAAAAAAACAAATTATGGATATGCTGGGAATCAGCTTGTTAGAAACCCATTAACTTTTAATTTTTAACGATCAAGATTTTAACCACTGAGGGTATTAGGTTAAATCTATCACTTAAGAAAATTGCAGATGTCTCCTTTGGGAAGAAATTAATTCAATTTGATGCAGCTAAGACTACAAACTCAACAACTAGATGGTATACACTTTAACAGCATTAATCAATTAAGCCTCATAATCCGACAGAAATGGAGTGCTAGCTTTCCCAAGAGGCCTTGTCAACTGACATTTATAACCTTGAGCTGAAATGCACCAGTAGATCTTTATCCTGGGTAGCTGGGAGGCTGTTACTGGGTCCTGGTAGTGGTTTGAGATGGGGAAGTAGTAGCAGGTCTCTAGTTGTTCCAGGTATGCAACATGATGAGCATTGGTTAGGAGACAGAACATTTGCTCTTGATCCTGCTCTGTGCTTTCTCCCCTGCAGTTCTGCAAAGTGGATAATCCAAACTGTGATTAAGTTTTAAAATAATCAGAATGAAAGGTGGCCTTGCACACAGTTGAAGAAAATATCTGCTTCTGTGGTGTGATTTATAAGGTCTCCAGCAAAAGGACCCTGTCATACTTTGCCCCACACTTGTGCTTCCCACCCACGTTCCAACAACGAGTCCTCTATCAACTTGACATGCTAGAAAACCCCAAATTACCCTGTGAAAAAGAGTTAAAAGATTTTTGAGGCTCAATTACCTTCTCTGGATGAAATATGCACTTCTGCCTACTCATGGTTTTTCTGGTTTTTACGATTCCTTGTTAATCAGCATCTCTCTTCTGTCTTCTGATCTTTGCTCTTTGAGCTGGTCGGTCTAGCAGAGTATCCTTGACTTTGTTCTAGTTTGTGTTCCTGCCCTGCACAAATGAGCCCTTTGCCAAAGGCCTTCTGTGCTGAACTCTCAGTCTTAATGCCAACCCACCTGACCAAGAGTCTTTCACTAACCCGGTCCAGGCTCTGGGTGAACTACCATATCTGACCAAGCCATTGTCTCACAGGTGAGAGCTCATTGGAGACCCAGCTGTCAAGCTTCAGAGGGACGATCTGCAAGCCTGTCAAGGTCGACCCATCTCAAACCTAGAATCATGCAGGTGGTGGGAAGGTAGTGGGCTGGACAGTTAGCCATGTGGGTATGTGAAGTAAAAGTGCTTAAGATAGAGGGAAAGGACAATGTAAGGGACTTAATGGCTTAGTATGTCTTGCTTATTTAAGGTGGGACTGGAATAGGCCAGATAGGAGGGTACTAGGAGATGAGGTCAAAGAGGTAGTGGGTTACAGTAGCAAGGACATTTTATGAGCCTAAGTTCTAATTCTTTAGCCTTTAAGGCACATCTCCCCCTGAAGGACACAATACACCTGACAGATATTTCAGGCTTCATGGAAGTTATTTTGTGTGTGTGTGCAGCCTAATTTGTTCTAAGGAGGTTGATATCAAACTGTTATTGTGTATTCAATCATATTACACATAAAAACCCTAGAAAATGATGCAAAATTGCAAGGAACAATCAGATCTTAATCATACTGGGTCTCCCAT
The DNA here is from genome assembly GCA_004027185.1 of Glis glis. Taxonomy (NCBI): domain Eukaryota; kingdom Metazoa; phylum Chordata; class Mammalia; order Rodentia; family Gliridae; genus Glis; species Glis glis. The sequence continues at coordinate 24,627 of PVJS01020876.1, forward strand.
AATCAACTGTTTTTTTTACTCTAAATATGCAGTTAATTATACTGCCAGCATTTTGATCTGAAGTGCAGTCTGATTCTGATGCTCAAGTCCAAATAATCTGATTGCTTCTGGCAACTTGCAGGCAGGCAGTGTGTGTGTATATATTTAATAGGAAAATAGTTTAGTTTTAGTTTTCAGAAAAAAACTTTAAACTTTTTGAGGAAATATTCAACTTCTAAGGAAAGATAAGAAATTAATTTTTTTTGGTATTGGGGATTGAAACCAGGGACATTCTACATCTGAACTATACCCAGACCTTTTTCTTTTATTTTGAAGGACAGTCTTGCTGAGTCGCGGAAGGTCTTGCTAAGTTGCTGAGGCTAGCCTCCAACTTGTAATCCTCCTGTCTAAACCTCCCAAGTACTAGGATTACAGGCATGGGCCACCACACCCGACTAAGAAATTGAACTTTTAGATATATAAAATCCTCGCATAACTCAGCATAGTGGTCTGTGCACAGAAATTAAGTAAGTTTAATAAATTATTATTGTATACGTATGTAGGGAAACCTTGGTGTTTATCTTGAAGGAGTTCATAATTGAATTGACAGATAAGACATGAAAGAGGAAATATTATGGGAAACACGTGTCCTGCATAAATGATTCTTACTATGGTCCTCTGCCTGTTTTCCTTCTACCATGATTTTCTAAAATTTGAGACTTATACCAACAGCTCTATCATACGCACATCTATTATGGAAACAACTGTATTCCTAATTTAGAGGAATTTAAAGAGTAGTTGACTGAGACTTATACCACCAGCTCTTTCATCCCCATACCTGTTATGGAAACAATTACATTCCTAATTTAGAGGAATTTAAGGAGTAGTTGACTGGGATAGGAGTAGTAATAGCAGAGGGATCCAGGGCCAGTCCATCTGTGTGGTTGATCTTTGGCCTCATACCCTCATTTTTTTTTTTTTTTGCAGTAGTGGGGATTGAACCCAGGGGCATTTTACCTCCAAGCCACACCCCAACCCTGTATTTTATTCTTTATTTTGAAATAGGATCTCACTAAGTTGGGGAGGGCCTCACTAAGTAGCTGAGGCTGGCCGCAAACCTGCAATCCTCCGGACTCAGCCTCCCAAGTACTGGGTCATACCCTCATTCTGATAACAGCATCTGCCTTTTTTCTTTGGGGCCAAGCTCTCCCTGCATGCTACCTATCTTTGGGTTCTGTTGGCCTTATACCCCATTTTCAGGCTTTCTAGAAATGAAAGCGTTCCCCAAATTAGAGCTGGACAGAGTGTCAGGAGGCATTTAGGCCAAAAGACCATAATACACATAGATCAGAAGGTGAGCTGGCATACTAGCATGCCTGTAACAGCTTCAGCTTGTGTGGAGTGTAGAATGTGACCGGGTAAACAGTGAGTAAGGAGACTAGAAATGTCCTCAAGGGCCGGATTGTCTTGTAAAACATGTGCTAACAAGTTTGGAATTTTTCCCAAGAAATGTGGTTAGGTAGGAAAGTGACATGATCAGATATACACTTTTAGAAAGATCACTCTTAGAGAGGAGTGCAGTGGTGCACACCTGTAATCACAGTACTTGAGAGGCTGAGAAGGGGGTGGGGGGAGGATCACAGGTTTGAGGCCAGTTTTAGCAACTTAGAACTTGTTCCAAAATTTAAAAAAAGAATTTAAGATAGGACTGGAAGTGTAGTTCAGAGGTAGAATGCCCCTGGATTCAATACCTATACACACAGTATGCCCACCCCTACACACACACACACACGCACACACACACACACACACACACACACACACAAAGGAAGAAAATAAAGATCATTCTTAGTATGGGAAATGGACTAGAAGGAGGCAAGGCGACCATTTAGAAGAATATTGTAATAATTCAGGTAGGAGATGATTACTTATCATAAAATTATTGTATGACAGGGTATGCTTGCATTTTTTGTTTTTTTCTTTTTTTTTTTTTTTGGTACTGTGGATTGAACCCAGGGGCATTCTACCTTTGGGCTATTCCCCCAGCCCATTTTATTTTGAAACAGAGTCTCACTAAGTTGCTGAGGCTGGCTTTGAGCCTTTGATCCTCTTGTCCCAGCCTCCCAAATACTGAGATTACAGGCATCAACCACTGCACCTGGCTATGCTTGAATTCTCATGTTGCATCTCCAGCTCCCCTTTCCACCGGTCTTGCTGCTCCACTGGGTCTTGGAGGCTGCCCCATGTGGACTACATCAAGATTGTCAAGATTGCTCTCCAGCTTTTAATCAGACTTGACTGATTGCAGATACCTGTAGGAGATCAGAGAAAAGCAAAAGAGTGAGGTTGGGATTGATTCCCTCCAGGACTGATCCTGCTCTGGTCACTGCATCCAGCCAATCCAGTTTGGCAGCCCTATACACGTGGTTTTCCTCTGGTTCCCAGTTACCACTTGCTATTTTTACCCCTGCTAAGGTATGATGGCTTCCAAGGTATTGAATTTTCCTGAGGGTTTTCTTTAGCCCTTATCATACTTTTGTAAATATTCTCTTATTAAAGTCTCCTCAAATCATGTAGCTTGAATGGATCCTCTATTTCCTGCTGGAAACCTGACTGATGAACAAGAAGTTAGTGAAAGGAAATAGATGTGGGAAATTGTAAAATGCTATAACTGAAAGGATCCTGTGTGAGAGAGAAGGCAGGAGAGGGAGAAGTTTTTTTTTTATCATCTACAGATAATACATTTGAGAAGTGTTTTAAGACAGACAAGGCAAGAGGACTTGGTGAATCAATGTGTGGTGTAATGGAGTGGAGGAATATAAAAATGATTCTGTCATTGAATATGTGTAACAGATATAAAGCACCCTTGGAAATGTTCTTTTTCATATTTTTTGACCATTGGACTGGCTATCAATTTTGAGTAGATTAAGACATTACTAACTCTAGGAAGTTTATTATTACTACTGTCATTTTATAGTATTAAATGGTATGCATATATTGGTTGAAAAGAACATAGTTCTATTTCTGCCTATTCTATGTCTCTTTCTCCCAGTACTATGTACACAGAAACCCAGGAATATCTTCCAAAGGGGACTATCTGCTTAGAGACGTGGTCAGATAAAGGACTCTCTTACTACCAGCTGATGTTTGGTTTAATCTGAGTTGGAGACAAGGCATGACAAGAAGTTTTCTCTCTTCTAAATTCATACTCACATATTGGATTGTACTCATATAATACCAAAAATGGGGGTGGGGCAGTACTAGAAGAAAGAGGAATGATAAGAGCTCAGGGAGGTATGATGGTGGCATGGGCCAACCCTGATAGATTTTACTTCAGTCACACTGGCAGGCATTCAAAAAGATAAACAAGACTCTTGAGAAAGAGTCCCAGACAAGAGGCAGATCATGTTCCCAGTGCTATGACCCATTACAGTGCTCTTGTCCCTGACAAATCTAAATTAGTATCATCCTTCTTGGAAGGAAAGTTAAGTAATAGTAATGCAAAATGTCTGTCTTCATAAATGAGCTTTATAACCTCGGTGGAAAAAAATCCTTAAACATGTTACATCTGTGGTTATGTATATTTGCAATTTACTCAGTCTCAAAATCAGCCCAACAAAACAACAGAGGAATGAGGCCAATAACTTGTTTTAACTGACCGATCAAAACTTTTAACACAGAAGTACACACAGGCATCATTTAAGTAATGACTTTTCATGTGACATGGCCAATTATTTTGTTAAACAAATGCAAAAGTCTACTAGGAGGCAAAATATCTTTACAACCCCTCATCTCTTACTGCAAATATAAAAGGTCATTGAAATCATTCCTTCCCTGGGAACAAAGTATTTGTTTCCCACAGACCCACATTATCTCTTTGCTCAAAAGCAAGCACTGGCACATTGACTTGAACCACAGAAATACAGACAATTTACTGTATCAAAACACCACATACTTATTTTAAAAAGTTAGCTTTATATCTACAACTTGTGCTTTTTGCTTGATTATCACTCGACCAGTTGCCTCAAGAATGCCATTCTTTGCTTTTGTGAGCTTGAATTTGAACTGAGCCTTACCCTTTGTTCCAGGAAAATATGCTGCTAAAAAACTAGCTCCTATGTGTAGAAGGTGCCAAGAGACTGCATAAGGAGGCCAGGACTGACAGAGTGCATGCTCTTGGGAACTTACCGACAAAAGTATGGTCAAGGGCAGCAGCAAGACTGGTGGATCCTCATGTCCTGAGTCAGAAAAAGAGGGCTTACATAGTGGTCACAACAAAAGTGACTTTCATCCAACCTGAAATGCACCTGAATTATCTCAAACTAACATTGAAGATGTTAGGCAATTCCTGGTGCTGACTGTGCCAGGATTCATTCCTGAACCTTCACATACCACTCTAATGGGTTTGTTTATCTATTGCATGATGGAAACTGTGTGGGGAAATCAGGCCAGGGTTACTCAGGGGCAATCATAGTGGTTACAGCTACAGAGAGCTATAGTTAGGTCAAGCTGGGTCCCTATATCCCCCAATATCGGACCTGAAACGGTTATTCTGACACCTTCAAATAAAAATAAGGCATAACTCTCAATTTTCTTTTCTTTCTTTACTTTTTTTTGCCCAAAGAATACTTTTAGTCAACAAATGGAAATTGCATATATTTGCAGTGTACAGTGTTTTGTTACATGTATGCATTGTAAAGAGATTTAATCAAGTTAATTAACATATCTGTCTTCTTGTATAATATTTTTTGTGTGGTGAGAACATTTAGAATCTGATCCATAGCAATTTTCAAGTCTAAAATGCATCATTAACTCATAGTTACCATGATGAACAGTAGATCTTCAGCACTTACTCATCATTTCTAACTGAAACTTTTTACATTCGGCCACTATCTTCCCATCTCCCCACCACCACCTTCAGCCTCTAATTATCCACCACTCTACTTTCTGTTTCTGTGAGATCAACTTTGTTAGATTCCACACAAAGGAGAGATCATGCAATATTTGCCTTTCTGTGCCTGGCTTATTACACTTAGTATAATGTCTGTCAGGCTCATTCAGATGTCACAAATGGCAAGATTTGCTTCTTTTAAGACTGAATGTATATATATATATATGTATAAATATATATCCATTTACCCATCTATGGACACTAAGACTGATTGCATATCTTTACTATTGTGAATAAACATGGGAATGAAATTATCTCTTTGGCATACTGTTTTCATTTCCTTTGGATACCCAGAAGTAGAATTGCTGGATAATATGTAAGCTGTACTTTAAAGTTTTTGAGCAACATTTATACTGTTTTCTATAATGGCAATATTAATATACATTCCTACCAACAGTTTGCAAGAGAAAGTGTAGAGAAAACTACATTTTCTCTTTTTGCTAATGGCTAGTACAACAGGTCTGAGGTGACATCTCTTTGTGGGTTTTATTTGTATTTTCCTGATGATAGTGATGGTGACAATTTTTTCATATACCCACTGACCATTTGAATGCCTTCTTTTGAGATATGTCTATTTAGGAGCTTTGCCCAATTTTTAATGGAATTATTCATGTTCTACAGGTGTACCTACCCTGGCTCCCTTTTAGTACCATTTTCATGGGATATCTTTTTTCTATCCCTTCACTTTCAGCCTAGATGTGTTCTTAAACTTAAAGTGAGTCTCTTGTAGGCAGCATATAGTTGGATCTTGTTTCTTTTAAAATCTAGCCAGCTCCTCTATGTCACTTGGCTGGAGAATTTAACCCATTTATATGTAATTTCTTAAATATCTTCAGTTTTGTAGTTCCTTTATTCCATTATTTCTCTCTTGATGTCTTCCTTTGTGATATGATTTTTTTTGATAGTGATGCTTTGCTTTCTTTCTCTTTCTATTTTGTGTAACAGAAGTTTTTTCTTTGAGGGTACCATGAAGCTTACATAAAATATCTTACAGTTATAACAGTCTATTTTAAGCCTATAATAACTTAACTTCAATTGCATCTATAAACTCTACATTTTAACCCCCTCTCCCTCCATATTTTATTTATTGATGTCACAATGAAGACTATATGTCATTTATTAATAAATTATTGTAAGCTGGGCATGGTGACGCACGCTTGTAATCCCAGTACTTGGGAGGCTGAGACAGGAGGATCCGGGTTTGCAGCCAGCCTCAGCTACGTAGTGAGACCTTCCGCAACTTAGTGAGACCCTGTTTCAAAATCAAGAATAAAAAATAGGGCTGGGGTATAGCTCAGAGGTAGAATTCCCCTGGGTTCTATCCCCAGTTCTGCAAATAAATTAAATAAATAAATAAATAAATAAATAAATAAATAAAATAAATTATTGTAGCTGTAGATATTTTAAATATTTTTGTCTTTTACATAGTAAAGAATGACTTATGTGCCACCAGTAGAGAATATTCTGAATTTGATGATATTCTTACCTAAATGATTATATACTTCGGTATGTTTTCATGTCAATCTGAGGAACTTCCTTTAGCATTTATTTTATTTTATTTTATTTTTTTCGGTACCGGGGATTGAACGCAGGGGCGTTCTACCTCCGCGCTACACCCCTGGCCCTATTTTTTTTATGCTTTATTTTTGAAACCGGGTCTCACGAAGTTGCAGAGGGCCTCACTAGGTAGAGAGAGAGAGAGAGAGAGAGAGGGAGAGGAGAGAGGTAGGTCACGCGCGCACATGCGCGCTGAGGTTGGCCGGGAACCCGGATCCTCCGGTCTCCGCCTCCCAAAGTACTGGGATTACAAGCGTGCGCCACCACGCCCGGCTTCCTTTAGCATTTATATGGCAGGTTTAGTAGTGAGGAATTCCCTCAGAGTTTGTTTGTCTAGAAAGTCCTTATGTTGTCTCCATTCCTGGTGAACAGTCTTACAAGGTAAATTATTCTGTGTTGGAAGGGGTTTTTGTTGTTGTCAATTGTTTGTTTGCTATTTTATTTGTTTCCTTTCAGCACTTTGAATATATTATCTTACTTTGTCCTGCAAAATTTCTGCTAAGAAAGCCACTGATAGCTATGGAGTTCCCTTCATATGTGATCAATTCTATTTCTCTTGCTGCTTTCCAAATTCCTTGTCTCTGACTTTTGAGATTTTGATTTTAATGTGTTTTAGGGAACATCTCTCTGTATTTATTCTATTTGGGTTTCTTTGGGCTTCAGGAATCTCTATGTTTATTTCCCTTTCCTGATTTGGGAGGTTTTTTGTTATTATTTCTTTAAATGACTTTTATGTCCCTTTCCCTTTATCTGATCATTTTGGGACAGTCACAATGCATATATTGCTGTGTTCAATTATGTCCCATAGACCTATAGGCTGTCTTCACTCTTTTTTCTTTTTTCTCTTCCTTTGACTGGGCAATTTCAAATAACCTGCCTTTGATCTCACCATTTTTTTTTCTACTGCCTGATTACATTTGCTGCTGAAACTCTCCATGGGATAAATTACTTTAGACATTGTATTCTTCAGCTCCAGAACTTCTGGTTGTGTGTGTGCGTGTGTGTGTGTGTG
>PVJS01020877.1:0-32115 GCA_004027185.1 Glis glis
AGAAAGAAGGGAATCAATGGAATTACTATCATAAATAACATGTACATGTGAAAATATACCAACATCATTCTTGGTACTTCATATGGGTGGGGGGAGGCGGGGGGGCACCAAGAGCTGTGTGCATATATGTTAACATCAAATAGATATTCATTGCAATGTAAGACTCCAATGCACCAATAAAAGCACGTTAAAAAAAAAATAGAAATGTCTTCAAATCTCAAAATGCTGTACCATATAACACATCCTGGTTTGATACCAGTTGAGAGAACAAAGAATAAAGAAGAACAAATGATTCAGATAATTCTGTGACACAGGCCTAATAACACATATCTGGGTTCATATTAGAATTTCTAAATGTGGACCTTAATGCTCTTATGTGTAAATGAGATCTACAATACCATATGGTTAGAATGAGAGTTAAATCAATATATGGTATGGTATGTGTATTAAATATATATGTATTAGTGGTTGGCAGAGTAATTGGTACAAAATAACTGCAGAATAAATGTAAATTTTATACCTTTGGTTGGGGAAAGTCCTAAATAAGTCATGTTTGGAAGAGGGATTAAATATGGCTTGACTCACATTGAGGATGCTATGAACCCAGTTTGCAGCAAATACTAGTTTTATAATTTCCTGACATTACGTCCTGGTGTAAGTGCTGATGATAGTGGACTTTAGGCAATAATTCATTGGACTGAGGACACATAAACATAGCTCAGAGGACATTTAAACAATGTTCTTCAGCAGAAAACAAAATTTAGAGTTTTCTCATGAATGGAAATGCTGCATATTGCTTTCCAGCTGCAGCCTGCCAAATGTTTTATTCAACAGTTATGTATAAGGAGCAAAGCCCATGCATGACAGATGGCGGCCCAATTCTGGCTTCTCTAAAATGGCTTTCCTCCTACTCCCACCAGCCCAAGGATGTGTTGAATCGAGCACTGTGGAGGAATCCTGAGAACTGAATACTGTTTCACAATGTGACTCAGAAACCAACTGGATTTCTACTCATCAGTGATAGCCAAGCACTGAAGCATGGTCTGAATTCAGAGTCTGGATCTGAAGAAAATTCATGTGCAATTTGTCATTCATCACCTCTGCTAATTTATGCATGTATATAAAAGCATAAAAATGGATAAATCATTTTGATCAACCACTAAGTCCTTGGCAGCAATCAAGGATTTATTTATTTATTTATTTATTCATTGCGGTACTGGGGATTGAACCCAGAGGCATTCTACTTCTGAGCTACCTCGCCCTATGTTTTATTCCTTATTTTGAAACAGGGTCTCCCTAAGTTACAGAGGGCCTCACTAAGTAGCTGAGGCTGGCTGTGAACCTGTGATCCTCCTGTCTCAGCCTCCCAAGTACTGGGATTACAAGCATGCACCACCACGCCCAGCGCAATCAAGGATTTAAACAAAGTAGTTGGGCTTCAGGTAATCAACACCCAGTCCAGGGGGCAGAAAACAGAGGGCTAACCTTGATGTCTCTCTTTTCTTTAATTTCTTCCACATCCAGTAATAGCAATTTCACTTGCTAAATAACCTTAAATCCATGTACTTCTCCCTCTGTCTCCATTGTAACTCCTAGGCTAACCCAATATCATCTATTCCTGGATCTCTCTACATTTAATCTAGACCCTCCTCAATGCAGTCTGAGAAATATTTCCCAAATTCAAAATTGGTTTTGTCCCTGCCACCACTCCACTCCAGTTCCTTAGAAGACTTTGGTGGTTTTCTTTTGTTCTTATAATTAAAGCCAAACACATAGCATGATCTATGAGGTATAGTGTTCTTAGTTACCACAGTGTACCTAGTTATCAGGGTTCTTAGGTACCAACAACAGAAATTGACTCTTAAGCTGGGAGTGGTGGCACACACTTGGAATGCCAGTACTTGGGAGGCTGAGGAAGGAGGATCGCAGGTTTGCGGCCAGCCTCAGCTACTTAGTGAGGCCCTCCGCAACTTAGTGAGACCCTGTTTCAAAATAAAGAATAAAAAATAGGGCTGGGGGTGTAGCCCGGAGATAGAATGCCCCTGGGTTCAATCCCTGGTACCGCCACAAAAAAAAAAAAAAAAAATAGGGATGGGGGTGTAGCCTGGAGGTAGAATAGCCCTGGGTTCCATCCCCAGTACCGCAAAAAAGAAAGAAAGAAATTGACTCTGGCTGCTTTAAAGCAAAGAAATGTATTAAAAAGATATTGCCACTAGGAAGAAATTGACACTGGCCCATTCAGACAAGAAAGTAAGTTATACAAGGATAAAGCCATTGGGAAGGCTGGGGCCAAACAGAGGAAACGGATGCCTCAGTCTGCCCTGCCAACATCCTGGAGACCACTGCTGGAGCCACAGTCACACCTGCCAAGACCAGAGAGAATTTCTCACTGCTGTGCTTCTAACTCTTGAGCCAAAGACTGAGTGAGTGCACCTAATTGGCTAAGTCATGTGCCCAGGCCTCAACACCTGGGTGCTGAGCTGCTGTAATGAGGCCAGCTGGCCTCCCACCAAGACTCATAAAGTGGGGAATTCCCCAAACACAAGGTGTTTTAAATGCTGAGAGGGAGGGGGAGAAAGAAAGGAGGAGAAGGAGGGGGAGGAGGAGGGATCCACTACATCTATGACCTATGATTTGGCCCTTACCTCCCCCCTCAGCATCATCTTGCTCCCTCCCTGTCTACACTCCAGCTACACTGTCTTTCCTTCAAATATTTTCCCTTTAGGGCTCTTCCCTTCCCTATACCTAGAATGCTCCTTTCAGCACCAGCACACCCACCTTCCTCTAGTCTAGGCCAGCGTCTGGGTGCTGGCAGGAAAAGGATGGCACATCCATGGGCGAGTTCAATGAGAGGACCACTTATTAAGGTGTGGGCACCATTAAAGAAAAACAACCAGCTAGCTGGGCATGGTGGTGCATACCTGTAATCCCGGTTCTTGGGAGGCTTAGATATGAGGATCATGTGTTGGAGGCCAGCCTCAACAATGTAGCAAGACTCTTAGCAACCTAGCAAGACCCTGTTTCAAAACAAAAAATAAAAAGAGCTAGGAGTGTAGCTCAGAGGTAGACTGTTGCTGGGTTCAATCCCTAGTACCACAAAGAAAGAAAAGAAAAGCAACCAGCTGTAGTGAAGTGCCCTGATCTAGCAACAGCAGGAATCCCTATCACCCCCTCGATTAAAGGAGTAAGAGATGGTGGTTCCTGGAACCCAGGGAGAATAGCTGTGATCTTCTTGAGCAGAGAAAATATCAATTATAGGCTGGCATGAAGGGGACGGAGTAGCCTGACTTCACTATATTCCCACACTCCCATCTCCTGCTGATGCCTCTCACTGATCAAACCAGCTGGCATCAGAGCGACTAAGCAGAGTGGAAGCTGGGAAAGAGGGTGGATCTGAAAGGACTAATGGGGAAAAAATCCAGTGTGGCCCATGTCCTTTGTTTTAGGTACTTTTCCTTAAAAGTACTTAATTCTACTTGTAACTTTATATGTGGTTTAAAATTATTATTGTCTATCTTCTCCACTAGATTGTATAAATTCCTTGAGGTAAGTGATTGTATGTCTTTTCCTACTGAGGTGGGATAGAAAGAATAAAGATAGGTAGAAAAGAGGCCTGGGAGCTGGGCATGGTGGCACATGCCTGTAATTCCAGTACTTGAGAGGCTGAGACAGGAGGATCACAGATTTGAGGACAGCCTTAGCAATGTAGCAAGACTCTCAGCAACCTAGCAAGAGCCGCTAGGTTTTTCCTTTTATTATGTTTTTATTTTTCAAAACAAAAAATAAAAAAGGGCTAGGGGTGTAACTCAGAGGTAGAATGCCCCTGGGTTCAATTTATGGTACAAAAAAAAACCTGGAAGGTCGAAGTAGAGGTCTCTTCTACTTCTGGAGAGACCTCCTCAAACCCCCCTACAGTGACATTACCACTGTTTCTCTAGGAACCAGGACAGTAAGTGACACACAGAAGAGCCTCAATCACTTTCTTGAATTAATGCAGCTATCTGTAATATGGAACACTGTGCTTTAAATAGTCTAATTCTTGCATGCACCAGAAGTTCCAGCTACTAGGGAGGCTGGGACCAGCCTAGGCAACAGAGAAACCCTGTCTCATAAAATGCATACATACATACATATGTTCATGATCTATTATGATGGTTGTACCATTTGATAAAGTTAAAAATAAATAAATAAGAGTCAAATTCTTGGGCTTTAAATAACTAGAATAAGAGGGAAAATGTTTTCCTGCTTCCTTGTCAGTCAGGCTGTTTCCCAGTTTTTCTTTTGCCCACCCATTAAAATGACCTTTAGCCAGGCATGGTGGTACTTGGGAGACTGAGACAAGAGGATTACAGGTTTGAATCCAGCCTCAGCAACTTAGTGATACCCTGTTTCCAAAAAAAAATAGGGCTGGAGGTTTAGGTCAGAGGTAGAATGCCCCTGGATTCAATCTCAGCAACGCGCGCGCGCACACACACACACTAACAATAAATAAGTAAATAAATAAAATTACATTCAATTGCAAAATTTCTGAGACCCTGCCTAGATTGAGCTAAAATTCTAATAATTTACTTTTATTTTGCCCAAAGTTTCTCTTGCTCAGTTGACTTTTCTGGTTGATTTATTGAGCGCTCATTCTGTGGCATATATGTAGAAAGCTAACTTAGGCTTTATGATGACGAGAAAGTCTAAACTACAATGCATAATAAGCATTTCAATTTTAAGCTCTTTGTCTTTGTGCTATATTAAAATATGCCTTGAAATAGACATAATGCATATGGTGAATAACATATGGTACATGACAGTCCTTATTCACATGAAAAATATGCTAATGATATCCTGTACAGGAAGTAAAAGTGGAACCAGATTTATTTTTTCTATATAGGTTTATTTGGTATCAGCATCTAAAAATACTGATTTTTCAATGTCACAGTGGGAATAAGAGGGAAGCTGAACAGAGATGGCTGATGTGTGAGGTCAGTTACAACATGATCCACAGGCTAAAGACAGGTCTAATCCATGGTCTGGGGGATCAGAGTCAAAGTGATGCTGAGGCTAAAAAGAGACACGTAGAGAAGCCTCGGACATTATCAAGAGAGTCCTTCAAGGGTGTAAGCTCTAACTCAAGTCCAAAGAACTCATGACTACCCGTGGGAAACAACTTGCCCCACCCCCCCACAGATGTGTTACTCTCACTAGCTTCATGGATTGTTCTTTTATTTACTATCTAGGGCTCTATCAGGCCAACACCAACGTGTGTGTGTGTGTGTGTGTGTGTGTGTGTGAGCACGCACATGCGCGCGCTGGGGATGGAATCCAGGGGTCTTCTACCTCTGAGCTACACCCCCAGCCCTATTTTATTTTTTATTTGGAAATAGGGTCTCGCTAAATTGCTGAGAGCCTCACTAAATTGCTGAGGCTGACCTCGAACCTGCAATCCTCCCGTCTCAGCCACTCAAGTACTAGGATTACAGGTGTGGATCAATGCCAACAGATCAATGCCAACTTTTTATAATATATTTTGTGCCTGGTGTGGTGGCACATGCCTGTAATCCCAGTACTTGGGAGGCTGAGACAGGAGGATTGCAGATTCAAGGACAGCCTTAGCAACTAACTTAGTGAGACCCTCAGCACTTAACAAGACCCTGTTTCAAAATAAAAAGAGCTGGGGGCGTATCTTGGAGGTAGAATGCACCTGGGTTCAATCCCCAGTACCACAAAAATAAATAATAAATAAATAAATAAATCTTACAACCTTATAAAAATAGAGTTGGGTTTAGGAATAGATAATAACAAGTTTTTTATTTTTTATTTTTTGGTACTAGTGATTGAGCCCAGAGGCTGTCTACTCCAAGCCACACCCCCAGCCCTACTTTATTTCTTATTTGGAAACAGGGTCTTACTAGGTTGCTGAGAGCCTTGCTAAGTTGCCAAGGCTGGGTTTGAACCTGCGATCCTCCTGTCTCAGCTTCCCAAGTACTGGGATTACAAGCGTGCACCACTATGCCTGGCAATAAATAAGTTTTATACCTACATGAAAGCTCTATAAGACTTTCCAAAGTCTTATTCAGCCAGGCAGAGTGACACATGGTCTTTAGTCCCAGATATTCAGGAGGCTGAGGAAAGAGGATCACAAGTTTGAGGTCAGCCTGGAAAATTTAGCAAGACCTTGTCTTAGAATAAATTAACAAACTGGGCATGGTGGTACATGCCTGTAGTTCCAATACTTGGGAGGCCGAGACAGGAGGATTGCAGATTCAGGACGGCCTCAGAAAATAGTGAGACTCTCATTAACCCAGCAAGACCCTGCTTCAAAATAAAAATAAAATAGGACTGGTGGTATAGCTCAGAGGTAGAATGCCCCTGGGTTCAATTCCCAGTGCCACAACACACACACAAAATTAAATTAAATAAGAGGGCTGGGGGTATAGCTTGGAGGTAGAATGCCCCTGGGTTCAACCTCCAGTATCATAAATAAATTAATTAATTAATTAAAAAAATTTTGGAGGTACTGGGGATTGAACACAGGGGCATTCTACCTCTGATCTACACCCCTAGCCCTATTTTTTATTCTTTATTTTGAAACAAGGTCTCACTAAGTTGCAGAGGGCCTCACTAAGTAGCTGAGACTGGCTGCAAACCTGCGATCCTCCTGTCTCAGCCTCCCAAGTACGGGGATTATAGGTGTGCACCACCACTCCCAGCTGTACAACTTTTTTAAATTTTGAAAAGGGCTGGGGGTGTAGCTCAGTGGTAGAATGCCCAATACCAAATAAATAAACAAATAAATAAATAAACAAAATAACAAGGGCTGTAGATATGGCTCAGTAGTAGAATACTTGCCTAGCATGCATGTGGCCCTGAGTTCAATCCCCAGTACCAGAAAAAAAGGAAAAAAAAAGTCTTATTCAATTCGCAGAACAATTTTTAATGTATGGGTTTGTCTTGTATATTGCAGAACATGTAGCATCTGTCCCTTTTTCACTAAATGCCAGAAGTGTCCTCCAACTTTAACAAACGAAAATGGGTCTTCAAGCTTCCAATCTGCCATAAGGATACGTAATGTCTCCTCTGTTGAGAGCTGCTGGGCTGGAGGAGTCAGTAATCAGTATTCAGACTAGGATAATATCACTGTGATACTGACATTCTAAACCTTCTTTTGGTGGGGAGAATTCTTTGCAGCAGGCCCAGAAACAAAATCCTTCTAACTGAAAAAAGAAAAAGTTTGTGGGAAAGATACTGGAGCAGCTCACCCTGCTAAAGGAAGAGCTGAACAAGCAAGTCTCGGTGTCTCATTTAGGATTAAGTTCCAGTAAACATAATAAAAAACCTAAAATAACAGTGGCTTAAACAAGATAGAAATTTAATTCTCTCTCACACCCACTGAGCCTGGGGCTAAGAAGAGCAGAGTTGGTATAGCAGTTCTCCTCCTTGAAGTCCCCAGAGAACTAGGCTCATTCTGCTCACAGATCTACCATCCTCAGGGTCCAAAATAGCAACAGAATGCAAAAATAGATGAAGAACAAGACAAAGAGTGTGTCCCTTGGTTTCTGTAGCATATCCCTTAGATAACAAAATCTGCAGATACCCAAGTCCCTTATATAAAATGATGTAGCATTTGTGTATAACCTACTCACATCCTCCTGTATACTTTTTTGGGGAGGGAGTTAACTGGGGGGAACCCAAAGTCATTCTATCTCTGAGTTATACCCCTAACCCTTTTTATTTTTTGTTTGTTGAAACAAGGTCTCATCAGGCTGCTGATGCAATCCTCCTGTCTCAGCTTTCTAAGTGCTGTGATTTACAATGATGCACCACCACACCTCGCTTCCTGTATACTTTAAATTGGCTGAGGGTGTAACTCAGTTGTAGAGTGCGTGCTTATAATGTGCAAGGCCCTGTGTTCAACACCAGGAACTGCAAAACAAAAATCTATAGATGACCGGTTTTTACCAGTCATCTATAGATTACTTATAATACCTAATACAATGTAAATGTCATTTAAACAGCTATTGTATTGTTTATCATATTTAGGGAATAAGACAAGAAAAGAGTCTATACACATTCAACACAGAAGCATTTTTCCCCTAACATTTTTTTTTTGGGGTGCTGGGGATTGAATCCAGGGGCATTTTACCTCTGAGCTATACCCCCAGTCCTATTTTTTATTCTTTATTTTGAAATAGGGTCTCACTAAGTTGTGGAGAGCCTCACTATGTAGCTGAGGCTGGCCATGAACCTGCAACACTCCTGTTTCAGCCTCCCAAGTACTGGGATTACAAGCGTGCGCCACCATGCCCACCTACCCTAACATTTTTGATCCTTGGTTGGTTGAATTTGCAGATGTGGAGTCCACAATAGGACAACTGTGTTCTATCTTCTAAGGAAAGTTTTCAGAAGGTACCACAAGACAATTTCATTTATCTCATTGCACAAAACTTCATCACATGGCCATGCCTACCTGCGGAAAGGCCGAGGGGCACAGTGTTTATTCTGGTTGGTCATGGGAGTGGCTGAAAATTCTATTACTAAAGAAGAAAAGAAGTCGGGCATGGTGGTGTACACCTAAAATCACAGTGCTTGGGAGGCTGAGACAGGAGGATCACAGGTTCAAGAACAGCCTCAGCAACATAATGAGACTATGTTTCAAAACAAAAATAAAATAAAAAGGACTGGAGGTGTAGACAAGAAAGACAGGTAGAATGTCCCTGGGTTCAATCCTATTATCACATAAGAAGGAGGAGGAGGAGGAAGAGAAGAAGGGAAAATGAAGATTGAATGACAAATTGATAATTAATGCCCATCTTGAGAAGAAAGGAATCAAAATAGCTACGGGTCTGCACGGATGGCACCGACTGCATGTTCAGTGCTGCATCGTACTTGTCCTTCCTTGGTGTGGTGGACTGAAAATGACTACCCAAAGATATTTATGCCCTAATCCCTGGAACCTGTGAATATATTACCTTACATGGTAAAATAAGCTTTAAGGTGTGATTAAATTAAGGCTCTAGAGATGGGGAGATTATCTAGAGTTATCTGGATGGGCCCAAACTACTTGGATCACATGCCTGCTTCTGTGGTCAGAAGGCTCAGGTTCTATGATTGGCAGCCCCACCAGGGGAAAGGGCAGTGTGCCCAAAGAAATGAGGTAAGTGTTTTTACCAGAGGGAGGAGGAAAATAATACTGGCCAGTCAAAAACAACATATTTTTATTAATATTTCTGAGACATAAGCAACATGTTCATATCTACAAGGAGTCAGATTGCCAAAATAAAAAACAAGGGATTTCCAGTTCAACCTGGAAGATTAGGGGAAAAAAGGTATAAACCAAAAGTGCACATAAGAAATGAACATCGGCAAATTTTTGAAAGATAGAAACAGATGGACTGCTAAGCAAAAGAAGCTAAAACCTAAGTGTCCAAAGAGGTGGATATCAAGAAACAGTCAGCCAATTTACCCTGCAGGATCCAGAAAGGCTGAGGATTTAGAAGCATGGGTACCACCTGGATAAAAAGAAGTGTTTCATGCCTCATGATTAAATGTGGGTGGATGGAAAATTTGATAAAATTCAACCATATAAATATAAAATATATTCAAACAAACGAATTAGTATACTATATGTAACTCTAAAGAAAACCAATAGATTATTAAAATATAAGCAGATAACCAAAAACTATAAGATATTTGAGAGCTGAGTGTGGTGGTGCATACCTGTAATCCCAGGATGGAGCAGGAGGGACACAAGTTCCAGGCCAGCCTGGGCAACTTAGTGAGACCTTGCTCAAAAGTAAACTCAAGAGCCGGGCGTGGTGGCACATGCTTGTAATCCCAGTACTCGAAGGCAGAGACAGGAGGATCGCAGGTTCGCAGCCAGCCTCAGCTACTTAGTGAGACCCTGTTTCAAAATAAAGAATAAAAAATAGGGCTGCGGATGTAACTCAGTGGTAGAGTGCCCCTTAGGTTCAATCCCCAGTACTTCAAAAGGAAAAACTAAAAATAGATCTACTGTGTGTGTGTGTGTGTGTGTGTGTGTGTGTGTGTGTGTGTTTCTGGGGACTGAACTCAGAAGAATCTACCTCTGAGCTATACCCCCAGCCCTATTTTATTCTTATTTGAAACAGGGTCTCACTAGGTTGATGAGAGTTTCACTACTTGCTGAGGCTGTCCTTGAATCTGCAGCACCTCCTGTCTCAGGCTCCCAAGTACTGGGATTACAAAGAACGGATCTACTTTAAGAACCTTTAGGAGCTGGGCGCCATGGCTCAAACCTGTAATCCTAGTACTTGAGAGACTGAGACAGGAAGCTCAAAGGTTTGAGGCCAGCACAGTAATTTAGTGAAACACAAAGTAAAAATAAAAAAATGTGGGGAGTATAGCTCTGTGGTTCAATCTCTCTGTGGAACCTCCTGGGTTCAATCCCCAGTACTCCTCCCCACCAAAAAAGTTAGAGCTGGGGATGTAGTTCCATGGCAGAGTGCTTGCCTGGCATGGAAGAGGCCCTAGGTTCCACCCCCAACATCACAAGAAATAAAGAACCTTTAATGGTTTCCCACTGCTGAATATAAAACCAAAGCAAAATTTAAAAAAAAATAAAAATAAAAAGAGCTGGGGCTGTCTCAAAATAAAAAATAATTAAAAGGGCTGGGAATACAGCTCAGTGGTAGAGTGCTCCAGGGTTCAATTCCTAGTACCAAAAAAATAACCATATATTTGAGGGGAGCTTCCAACATCTACAATTAATCCAGAGGCAACAAAGACAATGCAAAGAACAAAACAAAATAATGAAACAAACAAAAAATTAAAAGGATTAGAAGGTAAAGGCAAGGAAATCTAGAAAGTAAAATCAAAAGATTAAAAAAAGATGAACAAAAGGGAAGAAAGTAAGATGCTTAAAGGTTCATTCCAGAATGTCCAAAATTATTAAATAAGAAAATATCCCAGGGCTGGGCGTGGTGGCACACGCTTGTAATCCCAGTATTTTGGGAGGCGGAGACCGGAGGATCCGGGTTCGCGGCCAGCCTCAGCGCTCTCTCTCTCTCTCTCTCTCTCTCTCTCTCTCTACTTAGTGAGGCCCTCTGCAACTTAGTGAGACCCGGTTTCAAAATAAAGTATAAAAAATAGGGCCGGGGGCGTAGCGCGGAGGTAGAACGCCCCTGCGTTCAATCCCTGGTACCAAAAAAAAAAAGAAAAGAAAATATCCCAGAGCTGAAAAAAATGCAATTCAGACATGCAATTTTGATTGGAAGGTCCCACTGAATGCCCAATGAATAAAAAAATCTCAATGAATAAAAAAAGACTTATACTGAGTTGTAGTATCAGTTTTCAGGAAGTTAAGAATGAACTTAAAATGATCACGTTAAAAACCATCAGAAAGCCGGGCGTGGTGGCACACGCTTGTAATCCCAGTACTTGGGAGGCGGAGACCAGAGGATCCGGGTTCACGGCCAGCCTCAGCTACTTAGTGAGGCCCTCTGCAACTTCGTGAGACCCGGTTTCAAAATAAAGTATAAAAAATAGGGCCGGGGGTGTAGCTCGGAGGTAGAACGCCCCTGGGTTCAATCCCCGGTACCGCAAAAATAAATAAATAAATAAATAACCATCAGGAATGAGAATGGACATCAAACTTGTCAATAGCAACAGAGTTCAGAAGAAAAGCAATTCCTTTGCAGTTCTGAGAGTTATTTTCATCCTAGAATTCTATTCTTATCCTTAAGTAACAAACAACTATGAGGATAAACATGCAAGAAAACCCATGTATTCTTTCTCACATGCATTTTTTCTCACCCTACTTGCTATGGTTTGGTCTGAGCATTCGCCAAGGATCCCTTGTGATAAAAGGTCCCCAGTTTGGCACTACTGGTTAGTGCTGTGGAAACATTAGGGAAGGTCCTTGGGTCACTGGGGGCAAACCCTGGAAAGGTAGTTGTCACAGAGGGTTGTTAGAGAAGACTGACTTTGGCCTCACCTAAGTCTCTCTGCTCTTGGTTTGAGAGGTAATTACTTGCTTGTGCCCACATGCTCCAGACATTGCTCTCCATGATGATGTGACACAACTGAGAACTGAATCGATGCAGGTGTTATGCCCTTGAACCACCAAAACTATAAGCTAAATAAACCTTTTCTCTTTACAAGTTAGCTGCCTTGGGTATTTTGTTAGAGTGATGAAAAGTTGACTAATATACTTTGTGTGTCTGTGTGTGGTACTGGGGATTGAACCCAAGGGCATTCTACCTCTGAGGTATAGAATGGACTGAGGTGTACCCCAGTCCTTTTTATTTTTTATTTTGAAACAGGGTCTTGCTAGATCACTGAGAATCTTGCTACGTTCCTCGAACCTGCGATCCTCCTATCTCTGCCTCCCAAGTACTGGGAATACAGGTGTGTGCCACCATACCTGGCTGATTAATATGCTTTTGTAGAATGAGTCTTAGCACAATGAGTGACCTATCCAAAAAGAAGAAAACATGGAAACTGGAAACCAGGAATGTCACACAATAAAAGTAGTTTGGAATATTAGTCCTAAAATGACAATCTAGGGAGCAACTAGTCCAGACAAAAGAAAGAAGACAGAGACAACAAATGGATTGTCTGAAATGTTGAATGTAGTATTGATAAGCACCTGAAAATCTTACAAAATATTTGGTCAGACTGATAGAAAACTGATAAGATGGAAAAATAGTAATTCTTATTTCCAAAGAAAACAAAAGTTTATACAATGAAGGATAAGTAGTCAAAGTACATTAGCTGGCTTACCAATGACCAACACTTAGATAATGTAAAACTAAGCATTGAACACTCAAGAAACCAAACAGCGGCAGCTACAGCGGCTGCAGCGGCACCATCTTGGCAGTATTTTGCCGGCGGCTACCAGCATTGTGGCTTCTACTCAAGACCAATGGAGATGCCAGTGACCTGTTGTGAACCCAACAGCTGCAGCATAGCAGCAGTGTAGGCAAGCAGCAACTCGCTCCATGCGCAACACAGACCCGAACTGCTGCATCGGCAGAAGCAGCAGCGGCGCCATCTTGGTCAAACCGTGCCGACGGCTACCGGCGTTGCAGCTTCTGCAGGCCACCAACAAAGAAGCCAGGGAGCTCTTCTAAAACCAGCACTACAGAGCATCAGCGACAAAAGCAAGCAGCAGTTCGATCCACACTCGGCAGAGTCCCCAGGACCCGGAGGCCTGACCAGAACCTGCGGCAGCGGATGAGCCCACCCCCAGAGATTAAGAGCAGTGCTCAACGAGACTGTAAGTCAACGAGCCACCCCAGGGGGAGACCACCCAGTGCAGCCACAGGGACTCGCGTGGTCTGAGACAGTGAAGATTGCCCCGGTGGAGGTGGGAGTGGGGTCTGCTGTGGGATGCAGTAGACGAGTGGATAAGCAGACAGTCCCTGGCGACATTTGGGTCCAGACTTGCAACCCGGGGGTCGCAGCACCCTTATAGAGTCCCCGGGGATAGCCACAGGACATACAGCTGTGGTACCTGGGGAAAATTGGACCAAACCAGCCCTCCCAGTGGAAAACGAGGAGTTCCGTGTTTACACAGAATCAGGGCAAAGTGACAACCACTGCTTCTGTAGGCAAAGAGAGACACAAGCCCGGGGCCTCCTGCTGGTGACTCCTACCATAGATGTAGACAGAGAGAGACATAGGGACAGCCCAAGTGGAGAACATGGAGACCCATGCTTGCAGTGAGAGGGGCAATAGCGGCACTGGTCCCACGCACAGATAGTGAGAGGCACCAAGCAAGGGTCCCAATCACTGAAGGAGACCAAGAACTGGGCCTGCAAATGGACATTATACCAAGCAAGTGAGAATAACCACTCAGTAAAGGCCACTCTCACGTTTAAGGCTCACCTAGTAGCAACTATCTACCCCCAGGATAAGAAAATATAAAGGGAGAGGGATCTGACATAGCCTACAGAGTGAGAGAAGAAGAGCTACCAAAAGCAACAAAGGTATAAACATAAGAACCTGAAACCATGAAAAGGAAGAATAGCAAAGAAACAATGAGCCCTCACAATCCCACAACCACAGAACCTGCCAACACAGAAGTGCAAAGCTTGCCAGAAGGACAATTCAGAACTTCAATAGAGGAAAGGATACAGGATTTCCGAAAAGAATTCAGAGAAAGCCTGATAGAAATGAAGGAGCAAATAAGCAGGAATCAAAAAGAAGCTCTGAAGGAAGTGAAGGATGCAATAATTGAAATGAGGGCACCAATACAGACCATCAACAGTAGACTAGACCACATGGAAAACAGAATCTCACTCTTAGAAGATGACCTCTTCAAAAATGAACACATAGTATATAAATAAGAAAAAACAATTCGACAGCATGAATTGGACATTGAAGAGATCTCACCCAGTCTTAAAAGAACAAACATATGAATAATAGGCATAGAAGAGGGATTAGAAGTCAATAATCTAGTCAATAATCTATTCAGAGAAGTAATATTAGAAAATTTTCCAAACATAGAAATAGAGGTCGATACACAGGTACAGGAAACATATAGAACCCCCTATAGACAGGATCAGAGCAGAGGCTCACCACGCCACATAATAATCAAATTGACCAATGTAGAGGCCAAGGAGAGAATCTTTTTTTTTTTTTTTTGCGGTACCGGGGATTGAACGCGGGGGTGTTCTACCTCCATGCTACGCCCCCGGCCCTATTTTTTATACTTTATTTTGAAACTGGGTCTCACGAAGTTGCGGAGGGCCTCACTAAGGACAGAGAGAGAGAGAGAGAGAGGGAGAGGGAGGGAGAGGGAGGGAGGGAGAGACAGAGACAGAGCTGAGGCTGGCCGTGAACCCGGATCCTCCGGTCTCCGCCTCCCAAAGTACTGGGATTACAAGCATGCGCTACCATGCCCGGCTCAAGGAGAATCTTAAAGGCAGCAAAAGCAAAAGAGCAAGTAACATTCAGAGGCAAACCAATAAGAATCACTCCCGACCTTCCAAATCAAGTCATGAAAGCCAGGAAGGCCTGGAGCGACATATTCTAAATTCTGAAAGAAAACAACCTCCAGCCAAGATTTGTCTACCCAACAAAGATATCTATCAAATTTGATGGAGAAATATAAACCTTCCATGACAAACAGAAGCTGAAAGACTTTATGTCTTCCAAACCAGCACTAGAGAAAATGCTCAAAGAGATTAATTACAAAGAAGAAATAATAAGGAAATGCCAGAACCAGAGAAACAGTGATTTCCATCAAACAAACAACTAGACAAAGCACAAACACTATCTCAAACAGAAATTAAATCTCAAAATGTTAGGAATGAAAACCCATCTCTCAATAATCACGCTGAATATAAATGGCCTCAACTCCCCAATCAAAAGACATAAGGTGGCAAAATGGATTAAAAATCACAATCCATCTATATGCTGCCTGCAAGAAACACACCTTACAAGTAAAGTGTGCACAAACTAAAGGTGAAGGGGTGGGGCAAGGTAATCCACGTTAATGGAACTCGAAAACAAGCAGGAGTAGCAATTATGATATCAGACAAATTAGACTTCAAACCTAAATTTATCAGAAGAAACAAAGAAGGTCATTTCTTATTGGCAAAAGGAACAATCCAGCAAGAGGATATAACAATAGCCAACATTTATGCCCCAAACATAGGTGCAACCACTTTCATAAGAGAAACCCTTCGTGACATTAAATCACACATAGATCCCAATAATGGGAGACTTCAACACACCTCTCACACCACTAGATCGATCTTCAAGACAAAAGGTCAGTAACAATGCCTCAAACCTAAGAAACACCATAAACCAAATGGACCTAGTAGACACATACAGAATATTCCACACAACTACAGCTGAATTCACATTTTTTTCAGCTGCTTATGGAACTTTCTCTAAAATAGACCATATTATAGGCCACAAAGTGAGTATTGGCAAGTTAAAAAAAAAAGTGACATAATCCCCTGCGTCTTTTCAGACCATAATGGAATGAAACTAGAAATAAACTAGAAGAAGACCCAGAGAAACTTCATAAACACGTGGAGACTGAATATCACACTGCTGAATGAGGAATGGGTAAAAAAAGAAATAAGGGGAGAAATTAAAAAATTCCTAGAAACAAACGAAAACAGAGAAACAACATATCAAAATCTCTGGGACACCCTGAAGATAGTATTAAGAGGAAAATTCATAGCACTGAGTGCCCACATAAGAAGAACAGAAAATCACCAAATAAATAACCTAATGACACACCTCAAAGCCCTTGAAAAACAGGAACAGTCTAACCCCAAAGCAAGTAGAAGACAGGAAATTATTAAAATCAGAGCAGAAATCAATGAAGTAGAGAATAAAAAAATACAAAAAATCAAAAAAACCAAAAGCTGGTTCTTTAAAAAAAAAACAAGATAGACAAACCACTAGCCAACCTAACCAAAAGAAAGAGAGAATCAATCCAAATTACTAAAATAAGAGATGAAAAAGGGGATATTACCACCGACAGCACGGAAATCCAGAGGATAATCAGAAACTACCTTGAAAAACTATACTCTAACAAAATGGAAACCTAGAAGATATTGACAAGTTTCTAAACATGTACAACCTTCCTAAGTTGAATCAAGAAGACATAGAAAATTTAAATCGACCAATAGCAATTAACGAGATTGAAGCAGCAATAAAGAGCCTACCATCAAAGAGAAGCCCAGGTCCAGATGGTTTCCCAGGTGAATTTTATAAAGCCTTTACAGAAGAACTAATCCCAATACTCCTCAATCTATTCCGTGAAAGAGAAAGAAATGTGACTCTCCCAAAAACTTTCTATGAAGCCAACATCCCACTAATACCAAAACCAAACAAAGACAGCTCAAGAAAAGAAAACTACAGATCTATATCATTGATGAACTTAAACGCAAAACTTCTAAACAAATACTAGCAATGCGCATTCAAAACCACATCACAAAAATCATACATCATGACCAAGTCGGGTTCATCCCAGGAATGCAAGGCTGGTTCAACATACGAAAAACAATCCATGTAATCCACCACATAAACACAACTAAAGACAAAAATCACACAATCATTTCAATAGATGCTGAAAAAGCATTTGACAAAATCCAACACCCATTCATGATAAGAACACTGCAGAGAATTGGAATAGAAGGAACATACCTCAACATCATAAAGGCAATATACAATAGGCCCACAGACAACATCATACTGAATGGGGAAAAACTTCGAGAGTTCCCTTTAAAAATAGGAATAAGACAAGAAGGATGTCCGCTGTCACCACTCCTTTTCAATATTGTACTCGAGACTCTAGCCAGTGCAGTAAGGCAAGAGAAGGAAATAAAAGGAGTACAAATAGGAAAAGAGGAACTGAAACTATCTCTATTTGCAGATGACATAATATTATACTTAGAAGATCCAACAAACTCAACCAAAAGGCTCATAGAACTGATCAACAAATTCAGCAAAGTGTCGGGATACAAAATCAATCTTAAAAAATCAGAAGCTTTTCTGTATGTCAACCATAAATCCACTGAAAAAGAAATCCAGAAGACATTTCCACTCACGATATCCCCCAAAACAATAAAATACTTGGGAATAAACCTAACCAAGAAGGTAAAAGACCTCTACAAGGAAAACTATAAAATACTGAAAAAAGAAATTGAAGAAGATCTTAGAAGATGGAAAGATCTCCCATGCTCTTGGGTAGGCAGAATAAATATCATCAAAATGGCCATTCTTCCAAAAGTGCTCTACAGATTCAATGCAATACCCATTAAATTACCAAAGTCATTCTTCACTGACATAGAAAAATTTGTCCTTAAATTCATTTGGAACAACAAAAATCCCAGAATACCCAAAGTAGTTCTCAGCAACAAGAACCATGCAGGAGGCATCACAATACCTGACTTCAAACTATACTACAAAGCCATAGTAATAAAAACAGCATGGTATTGGCACAGAAGCAGACACATAGACCTATGGAGCAGAATAGAAGACTCCGAAACTAACCCACACACCTACAGCCAATTGATTTTTGACAAAGGGGCCAAAAACACCCACTGGAAAAAGGACAGCCTCTTCAACAAATGGTGCTGGCAAAACTGGCTAACCATATGCAGAAAAATAGAAATAAACCCCACTTTCTCACCTTATGCAAGAGTCAATTCAAGATGGATCAAAGACCTAGAAATCAGACCAGAGACCTTGCAGCTACTCGAAGAGGGCATAGGCCCAACACTTCAACACATAGGCACAGGTCAAGACTTCCTGAACAAGACCCCAAAGGCACAGGAAACTAAAATGAGGATCAATATGTGGGATTGCATTAAACTAAAGAGTTTTTGTGCAGCAAAGGAAACAATCAAGAACCTCAACAGAGGGCTGACAGAATGGAAGATTTTTGCCAGCTACTCCTCTGATAGAGGACTCATATCTAGAATATACAGAGAACTTAAAAAAATCACCACTAAAAATACAAATAACCCAATCAAAAAATGGGCAAGTGAACTAAATAGACACTTCACAGAAGAAATACAAATGGCCCATAAATGTATGAAAAAATTTTCAACATCATTAGCAATCAGAGAGATGCAAATCAAAACTACCCTGAGATTTCACCTAACCCCAATTAGAATGGCAATCATTAAAAACACAAACAACTACTTTGGGAGGCGAAGACTGGAGGATCCAGGTTCGCGGCCAGCCTCAGCTGTCTCTCTCTCTCTCTCTCTCTCTCTCTCTCTCCCTGTCTCTTTCACTCTCTACTTAGTGAGGCCACATGATAGCAAATTAAATTCATCTTAGAATTGAATTAATGAATATAGACAATATTTACTTCTTTAAAAAATTTTGAGGCAATATGTAAAATTAGGGAAAATCATAACACTACACTTATCAAATTATTTCTAATGAGTTAGGTGATGGGAAGGTTGAAATGTCTTTTGTTTGTTCATTTGCAGTACTGCAGAATCAAATCTTGGGCCTCATGCATGTTAGGTAAGTAGCCTACTACTGAGCTATATCCCCAGTCCACCAAAGTTAAAATGTTTAGACAGGTGTGGTGGCACACACCTGTAATCCCAGTAGTTGGGAGGCTGAGACAGGAGGATCACAGGTTTGAGGATAGCCTCAGCAAGTAGTGAAACTCTATCAACTCTATCAACCTGTGTGTGTGTGTGTGTGTGTGTGTGTGTGTGGTACTGGGGATTGAGCCCACGGGCATTCTACCTCTAAACTACACCCCCAGCCCTATTTTATTTTTGTTTTGAAACAGGGTCTCACTAGGTTGATGAAAGTCTCACTACTTGCTGAGGTTGTCCTCGAACCTGCAATCCTCCTGTCTCAGCCTCCCAAAGTACTGGGATTACAAGCGTGTGCCACCACACCAGGCTTATTAAAATCTTTTTATTTTTTTATTTTATTTATTTATTTTTTTTTTTTGCAGTACTGGGGATTGAACCCAGGGGCGTTTTACCTCTGAGCTACATACCCGGCCCTATTTTTTTATGCTTTATTTCGAAACTAGGTCTCACGAAGTTGTGGAGGGCCTCACTAAGTAGCTGAGGCTGGCTGCGAACCCGGATCCTCCGGTCTCAGCCTCCCAAGTACTGGGATTACAAGTGTGTGCCACCACGCCTGGCCTTAAAATCTTTTTTAAATAATTCATTTTGCAGCCAGGTATGGTGGCACACATCTGTAATGCTAGTACTTGAGAGGTTGAGACAGGAGGATCACAGGTTCAAGGTCAGCCTCAGCCACTCAGCAAGGCCCTGTTTCAAAATAAAAAATAAAAAGGGATGGGGGTGTAACTTGGAGGTAGAATGGCTCTGGGTTTAATCTCAGTACCAATAAATAAATAAATAAATCCATTTTGCATTTAAAAATGTTGTTCTCAACTTAAATAATTTTAAAAGGACAAGTATTGCCAATGACTACTTTTAATTATAGTAATAAGGAAGGAGCTAATAGGGAGTGTGCAGTCAAAATGGAAGAAAATGATTCCACTTGGCCTTACTCCGCATTTCATTCCTAACTTAGCCCACACCATATTCTGATACAATACAATCAATTTATTCATGACAGGGTGATAATTAGTATGTAGTCTGAGCAAAGAGCAAAATGGGTCTGATAATATTTTTTAATTTGTACCTTCTTTTGGTTGGGACTATTACATTCAATAACTCTATGGCAAAAAAAAATCAAATGACTAGCCCATGCAGCAGAAGTATTTTTTAATAGTAAGTTGCCTTTATATGGGCATATTTTTACATCTAAAATAACATCTCCATTATCTTGGTTACAGTTCAACTCTTTTAATCTATAAGAAATAAGCTGTGCATGAATGTGTGGTGATGATTCACGGATTTGAAATAACACCTACTCTCCTTTGATTCTGGCACAAAATGTCAGTGAAGCCTGCAATTAGGAAAATTGTCTTGGCCTGTCTTGCCACAGGATAGTGACATCAAGCTACACATCCAGATCAGAAATATATTTGCAAAAAAATGAAGTTAGAAAATAGTTCTACTCTAACACTGCTTGGTGCTTTGGTGCCTTTGCAATGGCATCTAAATATTTGTCATTGATAATAACACTAATAATATCTAGTGAAAAGTGCTATATAGTTTCTGCTAGTCTTGACAAGAATCTTGCTGTGGTTCTTATTTTATAGATGAAGAGAGCTTAAATAATTTGCCAGAGATTCTACAGCAAGCTAATGGATTGGAACCAGGGTCTCTCCAGCTCAGACATTCATTCTCTTGTCCAGGACTGCTTACATAATTTGGTACTGGGGATTGCACGTAGAGGTATTCTACCTGTGAGCTACACCACCAGCCCCCTTTAAATTTTTTTTAAAATTTTGAGCCAGGTTCAAAACCA
Organism: Glis glis; assembly: GCA_004027185.1. NCBI lineage: Eukaryota > Metazoa > Chordata > Mammalia > Rodentia > Gliridae > Glis > Glis glis. The sequence goes on from PVJS01020877.1 coordinate 20,860, forward strand.
GCCTCAGCTATTTAGTGAGGCCCTCCACAACTTAGTGAGACCCTATTTCGAAATAAATAAAATAGGGCTGGGAGTGTAGCCCAGAGGTAGAATGCTCCTGGGTTCCATCCCCAGTACCAAAAAGAAAATAAAAAGTAGGGGTACTTGTTCAAAACTTATTAAACAATTTCAGGACTGGGCATGTAGCTCAGTGGTAGAGTGCTTACCTAATACACAAGAAACCCTGGATTTGATCCCAGCAACACACACACACACACACACACACACACACACACACACACACCATTAATAGTTCTGTACCAGCAACAGCAAGGCATGAAACCAGTAGGTGTGGGGCCTTTCTAAGCACAGCGCGATCACACAGGTTGTGCACCCATGAGATTGGCCCTGCTCTCATCCGGATTGCTTCGCTTTGTTGTGTCCTCATTCCCATGGCTCAACCTAGTTTAGCAAACATTTTCTCCAAGCCACAACTCCACTATAAGAGGTCCTGGGCTTTTTTTTTTTTTTTTTTTTTTGGTACTAAAGATTGAACCCAGAGAATTTCTACCTCCAAGCTACACCCCAGCCCTATTTTGTTTTTTATTTTGAAACAGGGTCTTGCTAAATTGTTGACCTCAAACATGCAATCCTTCTGTCTCAGCCTCCCAAGTACTGGGATTATAGGTGTATACCACCAGCTCAAATCTTTTAACTTGCTGATTTAAACATTATACCTTAATGTTATGTCAACAGTAGAATATATCCCACAGTTTTATGTGTTTTGAGTATCAAGCCTTCTTTTTGGTTGGTCCCTAAGACTTCCTTTTTAATTAGTCTGTTTTCCTCTTAATAACAAGAAAACCAAAAAAACAAAACAACAACAAAAAAATAAGCTCAGCTGCTTCTCACTGCAGTTTTAAGCATATAACATGGTACGTTGTATCCTGCTCTTCCTACTTTGTTTGCAGCCGCGTCACCCTAATGATGGGAAAGGTCCTCGAATCCTTGTAATTGTACAGCCCCGCTCATTAAAACTTTGCTTCTCTGGATCTTCTTTTGAAGATCTTTCTAAACCTTTCAGTTGGCACCTTCATTCAGTGGAAAGTCTGGAGCTTAGTGGATGGCATATTCTAGTGTAAACTTTTTACCATCCAACACATATCCTGAGAACAAAGGAAGTCTGTTTGCAGTGTGTGTAGAGTAATTGTGACAAGCAGTTTACATTTCTAGAGACATAAATGGGCTCTGTGTGTACATCTGCAGTGGGGAAGTACGGAGATAGAGGTCTAGAAAACACATCTCTTACCTTGATGAGCTTTCCAACTAACTTGATGCCCAGGCCTGGATTCTCCCTTCCTCATCTCTCCAGATGGAGCTTTTTATTTCCCATCCTCACACACATTTCTACTGTGATTTCCCTTTTCCATAAGAAACATTGTTGGTTTCTAATTTTATTTTCCTCCTGGTCTAGGATAAAAAGGAAGAATCACAGCCAGGCCCAAACTGAGACTCTTCACACTTTGGGATTTTATTTATTTATTTATTTATTTATTTATTTATTTATTTATTGCGGTACTGGTGACTGAGCCCAGGGGCATTCTACCTCCGATCTTCACCCCCAGCCCTATTTTTTATTCTTTATTTTGATACAGGGTCTCACTAAGTTGTGGAGGGCCTCACTAAGTAGCTGAGGCTGGCCGCGAACCTGCGATCCTCCCATCTCAGCCTCCACGCCTGGCTCACACTTTGGGATTTTTAAATGTAGACGATGGAACTGATACCTACCTATGTCTTATGGACAAGGTTGGATGACGTTACAGACAACCTGTAAATATGCCATGGAAAGGAGGTCTAGATGCATGCAAGTATCTAGAAAGGTCATTCTCAATCGTATCAGACCCATTATCCCCTTTTGTAATGAAACATCTCCTTCACTGTCCTGAAATGAAATTCATATATAATATAATCTACTTACACACAGAAAAAAAAATTTTCAGTACTGGGGATTGAACCCAGGACCTTATGCATGCTAGGCACACGTGGAAAAAATATTTTATATTAATATTATGAGCCAGGTGTGATGGAACACACCTATAATCCCAATACTTAGGAAGCAGAAAAAGGAAGAACAAAGGCTCAAGGCTCAGCAACTTAGCAAGACCCTGTTTCAAAATAAAAAGGGGTAGCGGTATAGCTTAGAGGTAGGATGCCCCTCGGCTCAATCCCCAGTACCAAAAAAATTAAAAAATAGCATAATGCCCTAACTGTAATATAAAAGAGAAAGAAAATGAGAGTTAGGGTCTGTGTTGAAATAATTATAAATGGATTTTCCCCACATTGATGCCATGCAGGGCATGGAAGTCAGGCAGGACAGTTTCTTCGTCCTATGGAACTGTTCCACACATCTGTCAATCCTGGCCCCCAGCCACCAAGTGCCAATTAGCATTCCCTCAATTGTTGTGACAACCAAAAATATACCCACAATTCCCAAACAATATCTAAAAAGTGGTACTGGCCTTGTTATGAACCACTGCTATGAATAAGAGTCCCCATATATTGTATTTCTTCTCATTCTCCCTTGGTTAAGATTTCCAGATAATAGGACAAGACATACTTGCCATCCTCCTGGGCCAAAAGTTTTGGGGCTTGGTAAGCCTAAACTCAACAAGCATGCATTTTCTATTTGTACACATCTATTTTTAGGCCACTAGTTTTAAAATAGCATGCATACATATACACACACCCAGTACTCACTAAGGTCTCTGACTACATAGAATGACAAGACTTTGGTCAGGGAGTGGCCATGCTATGCATGGACTCATGGTTGTGTACAGTGAGGTAGACAAAGCATTTATTTTGTGCTATATTTAAATTTTAGGGAGGTGGACATGATGGGTGTGCTGCTGTGGGTAGGTTCTGAAAACAAATTAGTTGGTCTTCCACTTTTGGTTCTCTCTTGCCTCCAACTTAGATCAGCGAAAGGACACCCTGTGCACTGTAAGTATTTTTCCCCTGGCCAAAGACCAGGTAGTAATATCTGCCTCTCTTTCTACCTGCTGAATACAAAATTGAAGCCAAACAGGGACCCAAAGGGAAAAAGAGTTCCCTACCATCATGCTTTTTTTCCCTGATTCTGGGGATTGAGCCCAGGGACATTCTACCTCTGAGCTATTTTATTTTTTCTTTGGAAACAGGGTCTTGCTAAGTTGCTGAGACTGGCTTCAAACCTGCCTTCCTCCTGTCTTAACTTCCCATGCACTGCAATTACAGGTGTAACCAAGCCCGGCTCCCATCATACTTCTTGACACACAACCTAGTTAGGATCTACCCAAATATCATTTACCAGACACTAATAAAAACACTGAGTATGACCAAATAGAAAAAGAAAAAAAAAGATTGTATGTTTGTGAAAACTTGCAGGAGTCACCCTCTAGAATTTACCAGCGGTCACTGTGTTTTGCTGCCAGAATGAGTGAATATTTGAATAAAAGAATTCTAAACAATCTAAGGGAAACTTAAACAGTAAAATCCTTCTACACTATGACTTGTGATACAACATTTGATCCTCTGAAAGTATTCTTATCCAAGAACAAAATTTACCAGCTTACCACCAAGCACATTTTCTGGGTGCTACAGTTCTTATGTGGGTCATTAAGAATAAAGTGGAGCTGGGCATTGTGGTGCACACCTGTAATCTTAGTACTTGGGAGGCTGAGACAGGAAGATCGCAGGTTCGAAGCTAGCCTCAGCAACTTAGAGCTGTTTTCAAATAAAAAATAAAATAGAGCCTGGTGTGGTGGTGCATGCCTCTAATCCCAGTACTTGGGAGGCTGAGACAGGAGGCAAGTTCGAGGACAGCCTCAGAGCAAGTAGTGCGATTCTCAGCAATCTAGTGAGACCCTGTTTCAAAATAAAATAAAATGGGGTTGGGGATGTAGCTCAGAGGTAAAATGCTCTTGGGTTCAATCCCCAGTACCACACACACACCACACACACACACACACACACACACACATACACACACATATAATAATAATAATAATAATAATAATAATAATAATAAATAGGGCTGGGGGTGTAGCTTAGAGGTAGAATGGCTCTGGGTTCAATCCCCAGCACCACACACACACACACACAAAAAGAATAAAGTGGGAGCCGGGCTTGGTGGTATATACCTGTAATTGGGAGGCTGAGACAGGAGAATCGCAAGTTCAAGACCAGCCTCAGCAACTTAGCAAGATCCTCAGCAACTCTTAGCATTTTTTTTTTAATGTGTGTGGTACTGGGGATTGAACTCAGAGGCATCCTACCTCTGAGCTATGCTCCTAGCACATTTTAGTTTTTTTGTTTTGATACAGGGGTCTTGTTAGGTTGCTGAGAGTCTTGTTAAGTTGCTGAGACTGGTCTTGAACTTGTCATCCTCCTGTCTCAGCCTCCCAAGTACTAGAATTACAGACATGCATCGCTGCGCCTCGCCAGATCCCACTGTAAATTTATGATCATAAACTAGGGTAGGCCCTTAGTGCTGCTGGCAATCACACCATAGTTCCCTGTTCCTTTTATTTCCCTCCTGTCCTGGGTGGCTATTGCATGTCTTCTTCTCTGTCTTCAAAGCTCAAATACCTACTCACTATCCATTGTCATTCTGATGCCCTTGCTTCCTATTTCACTGGAAAAAATAGACTGACTTAGAAGACAGCTCCCACAAACACCCACTGACCATATTTTGGGTCTCTTTTCTGTGATTGTAGATGAACACTCTGTGCCCCCTAGAAAAGACCACTGCTCTAATTGTGGTCTCGACCCCACCTACTCAAGGCCATTACCTCAGCGATTCTCCTCTTTTTTTTTTTTTTTTTTTTTTGCGGTACCGGGGATTGAACACAGGGGCGTTCTACCTCTGCGCTACGCCCCTGGCCCTATTTTTTATACTTTATTTTGAAACCGGGTCTCACGAAGTTGCGGAGGGCCTCACTAAGGAGAGAGAGAGAGAGACAGGGAGAGAGAGACAGACAGAGAGAGAGCGAGAGAGCTGAGGCTGGCCGCGAACCCGGATCCTCCGGTCTCCGCCTCCCAAAGTACTGGGATTACAAGCGTGCACCACCACGCCCGGCTCGATTCTCCTCTTAATCCCTCGAATCAATTCATCCCTTTTTGCTGAATCTTAGTTCTACGAATCTAAGATAGGTCTATATTTACTGTCTCAAATATTTCTCTTCTCATTCTCTCTTAAACCTAATACAGAAATAACTAACCCTAATCCAGTCAGGTATTGTACTCATCCAATCCACTCAGTGAAGTTGCTCTCATCAAGGTCACCTTGACTCCCTGCTGCTATATCCAGCCAAGTCCCAGTCTTCATCCTACTTGATCACTGAGCAGGATATGATCATTCTCTCCTGAACCACTTTTCTATTTGGCTTTTATTTTGTGTGTGTGTGTGTGTGTGTGTGTGTGTGTGTGTGTGTGTGCTGGGGATTGAACCCAGGGACGCTTTACCACTGAACTACATCCCCGTCCTTGTTCCTTGTTGTTATTATTTTGAGAATGGGTCTCTCAGTTGCTGAGGCTGGCCTCAAACTTGGAATCCTACTGTCTCAGCTTTCCACTTGGGTTTTAGAAGCACATTTGCTTGGTTTTCCTCCTTCCTTCCTGGTCACTCCTCCTTAGTCTTCTTTGTTGGGTCCTCATCATCTCTCTGACTTCCAAAAGTTGGAGTGTCCCAAGATTCAGTCCTTGGACCACTTTCTTTTGTTTTCATTCACTCATTTGGTGATCTCATCTAGTCTCAGGATGTAACCTCCATCTTGTATGTGCTGTGTCCAGCTTATATTTCTCCCCTGAATTTCAGATTCACTACTGCCTCCTTAATATTTCCAATTGGATGAATAAGAGACATCTCAAAGTTAAGCCCAAAACTGAACTCCTGACCTCCTCTTTTCACTGCCCTACCACCAAAACATGTTCCTTTTCTGTTTCTCCATTTACAAAGACCAAAACCTTGAAGTCAATTTTGATGCATCTCTTCCTCTCATCCCACATCTGATCTGTCAGCAAATCTGTCAGATTAACCTTTACTGTATGTCCAGAGTCTGACCACCTCACCACTTCCACAACTACCACTGCATCTTTCATCTAATTTACTGCAGGAGCTTCCCAACTAGTCTCCCAGCTTCCATCTTTGATGCTGTTCAGATTCTTTCTCTTTTTCTTTATTTTTATTTATTTATGTGTGTGTGTGTGTGTGTGTGTGTGTGTGTGTGTACTGGATATTGAACCCAAAGGCACTCTACCACTGAACTACATCCCCAGCCCTTTTTATTTCTTATTTTGAAACAGGGTCTCATTAAATTGCAGAGGCTGGCCTTGAACGTGCGATCCTCCTGTCTGGGATTATGGGTGTGTGCCACTGTATCCAGCTCAGATTCTTCTTAACACAGAAACCAGAGTTATACTGATAAAACATAAGTCAGAGAGGGTAACTCTTCTGCTCAAAAACCTTCCAATGATATTTTTAGGGAAAGTTCAACTTTGAAAATTCCTTTAAAGCTTTGTTCACTCCCTTCCAACCACATTCCCTACTTCTTTTTCCCTTGCATGTTCCATTCTAGCAGCCCTCTCCCTACCTTTTGCTATTCCTTGAACATTCCAGGCACCCCAGGACCTTTGTACTATCTGTTCCTAAGATATTCTTCCCCCAGTCATGACTCACTCACTCTTTCTCTCAAGTATTACCTTCTCAGTGAGCCCTTCTCTGCTACCTATCCAAAATGACAACTCCCAGGTGCTCCCTTCCCTCCTCTTCCCTGCTTTGTTTTTTTCTGTAGAATTTATTGCTGCCATTTATCAGAATATACATTTGTTTAACTTCTCCCCTCCCCCCCTTTTTTTGTTTGTTTGTTTTTTGGCCTTTGTCTACCAACCAGAATATAAGCTCCACAAGGATGGGATGTTTGTCAGCTTTTTTTATTGCTCTACCCTGGCACCTAGAAGAATACCTACATATATATATATATATATATATATATATATATATATGTATATATATATATATATAGTATTCAAAAAATACTTCTTTAAGAGCTAGTGAAACAGATGAAAAAGTTACTTAACATTCTATACTTCAGGTTCCTCATCTATAAAATGAAGGTAGTAATATACCTCATGAAACTATTCTGAGGGTTAAATGACTGAATATTTTGTAGTGCTTAGAATATTTCCTGCTGCTTAGTAACTGCTATGATAAATAAATAAAATACCTATATATGTATGTATTATATTTATATGATAAACATGTGTACATATATTTATATGATAAATATATGCATATATTATATTTATATGAGATATATTATAATAATATAATATATTATTATATTATTATTGTACAATAATATATAATATATATATAATATTGCTGAAAGAATTTTCAAGTTTCTTAAACTTTATTGATATTTCTTTTTTTTTTTTTGCAGCACTGGGGATTGAACCCAGGGGCATTCTACCTCCAAGGTATACCCCCAGCCCTATTTTTTTTATTCTTTATTTTGAAACAAGGTCTCAAGCGTGCACCACCACGCCTGGCACCATTTAGTTTTAAAGTGTTAGCCTGGTGGGGTAATGCAGAGCTATAATTCCAGTACTTGGGAGGCTGACACAAGAGGATCACAGGTTCAAGGACAGCCTCAGCAACTTAGCAAGGCCCTCAGCAACTTAGTGAGACTGTTTCAAAATAAAAAATAGGGCTGGGGTGTAGCTCAGAGGTAGAATGCCCTGGGTTCAATCCCGACTACTGCAAAGTAAAAGTAATAATATAAAGTGTTATATGATATGAAATTTAAAATGTTATATGAAATATAAAGTGTTATATGAAATTTCATTTGTTTAAAAAGCTCTCTGAGCCGGGCATGGTGGTGCAGCACGCTTGTAATCCCAGTACTTGGGAGGCTGAGACTGGAGGATCCAGGTTCGCGGCCAGCCTCAGCTACTTAGTGAGGCCCTCTGCAACTTAGTGAGACCTGGTTTCAAAATAAAGAATAAAAAATAGGGCTGGGGGTGTAGCTTGGAGGTAGACTGCCCCTGGGTTCAATCCCCAGTACTGCAAAAAAAAAAAAGCAAAAACAAAATAAGAATTCCAAAACTAATATTTTAGGTCAGGGTACTAATTTGCCCTGAGAAATCTCTGTCATGGGGCCAGAAACCTCAAGGTCTGAATGCTCTGTGCATTTTCTCCATATATACAGCCTAAATATGAAATCAAATAAAAATCCAAATGTTGCTCAGTAATAAAATAGATAATTAAATATATAGAAATGGACTAAAAAATCTATAGCAGACAGAATAAAGGTCCTCAAAAATGTCAATGTCTTAACACCCAGAACCTGCAAATATGTCACTCTATGTAGCAAAAGGAACTTTGCAAATGTGATTTTTATTAGGAATCTTGAGATGGGAAGATTATTCTAGATTATCACATTGGACCCAGTATAATCACAAGCATCCTTATAAGAGGGAGGCAGGAAGGTTAAAGGCAATAGGAGATGTGGTAACAGAAGAGGTTGAAGTGATGCCCTGAGGGGCTATGAGACACAAAATGCAGGCAGCCTCTAGAAGCTGCAAAGGCAAGGAAGTAGGTCTCCTCCGGAGCCTCCAGAAGGAAAGCAGCATTGCCAGTACCTTGATTTTAGCCCAGGGAGACTCATGTTTTGTTGTTGTTGTTGATATTGTTGTGTGAGTGTGTATGTGTGCACTCATGTGCGCTCCTGGGGGCTTAGATTGACAGTACTTCCTATATATATGTACGTATGTATGTATGTATGTATGTATGTATGTTTTTATTTTGTGGTTCTGGGGATTGAACCCAGGGCCTCATGAATGCTAGGCAAGTGCTCTGTCACTGAACTACATCCCCAGCCCAGTAGACTCCTTTGGGAGTCCTGACTTCCAGAACTGTAAGAGAATAAATGTGTGTTATTTTAAGCCACTAAGCTTATGGTAATTTGTTATAGCAACAATAGGAGATTAATGCAGAGTCTGAGGTATTTGTATTAATTAGGACTACATTCAACTGTGAGTAGTAGAAATCCCCAAATATCAATAGGTTGAATATAATATGATCTTGCTTGAATAAGTTTCCAGATTGAACAGTCCAGGACTAGGCTAGGGTTTAACTCAGTGGTAGAGCACTTGCCTGTTATGTCTAAAGCCCTGGGTTCGATTCCCAGTACTGCAAAAAGAAAAAATGTCCAGATCTGATGTGTTAGCTACAACCATTTCCATGAACCCAGGACCCCCCCCCAATTTTGTTGCTCTCTCACCCTCAATGCATGGTTTCAACCTTACAGTTCATGAAAACTGCTTAATTCCCAGTCAATACATACACTTTTAATCAACAGGAAAAAGAAAGAAGTGAAGGAGATCATGGCTTTTCCTTATAAGGACGCTTATTGAAAATTGCATACATCTTGTCTGCTTATATCCCATTGATCAGAACTTGCAAACAGCCACACCTATCCTCAAAGGAAGCTGGTAAATGTAGTCCTTATTCTGGGTGACTTTATATCCTTTGAAAAATAAAGTCTTACCCCTAAAGAAAAAGGAGAAAAAATTAATACCTGCTACATCACGAATTTCAGTTGAGAATTATGTTACAGAAAGAATTAAAGTCCTCAAAAAGCCATTAGCTGTCTATATTCATCTCCATCAGAACCAGCAATATTCAGGCTAATGGCTAATACTTCCTTTCTCCTACTCTGAGCTTGGGTGGATACTGCCAGATTTGCCTGCATGTTTCTTTATCTAGGAATTGAAGGTTCACTAGTCCTTTTTTGACTAATATCTTTAGATATACTAGTATATTTTCAGTCAGGCTATTGATATTTTAGCTGGCCTAAGAGTCAGGCTATCTCTTTCAGGAAATTCTATGTTTTTCTGCTCTGCACCTATGGTTTATTCTCAGAAAGCAATCTGTGGAGAATGCGACTGCCAGAAACAGGTTAACATTTGCCTTGGAAAGGTTACAGGGTCATAGAAAGCCATGATTAGATTGATGGACTCGCTGAAAGCAGCCTGTTCCTCCAAAGTAAACATTTCTGTGTCTCCTGCCGGTGCCAGCTCCCAAATATCCCGCTTGTCAAACATTGTCTCAAGGATCTTCTGCACATCCTCAGCAGTTTTTATTGCTAATCACTATCTCAAAGACTTTCTGCAATTGTTCTGTGGCCTGCCTAGTTAAACTTTAACCCCTAGCCCTCGCTGCACATTTACTAAACTTTACCTCCCAGGCTCTCCATGTATGCAGCAGCATCCATACCTCAACCTTCCCCCTCAAGAAGGAATAAAAGCTGTGGACCAGTGTCCAGCTGTCAGGGCCAAAGGTGAAGCCAAAGTTTCTTCGGCTGTTTGACAAGTCACAGCAGAAGGAGTATTGTCACAGAGCTGACATCCTCTAATGGTGGCAAGCCTGTTGATGGCCTTACTGTTAATATTAATAATTGTGGGATTGGTGACACCAAAGGTGAAGCCAAAGTTTCTTCCGCTGGTTGACAGAATCACAGCAGAAGAAGGCTTGTCGCAGAGCTGACATCCTCTAATGGCAGCCTAGCCTGTTGGTGGCCTTACTATTAATGTTAATAATTGTGGGATTGGTGACAGGAATTGTAGGACTTATGCCAAAAACTCAATTTATGCAGAATGACTCAAATACAGGCAAAATGCAGGAAAACTGTTGTTCCCAGTATAGAAATAATTTATAGGAAAAGAGAGTTAAACCAGATAATGAGTACTACCCACCAATTTGTAAATTATTAGCTAGTGCTCAGAATAAGGAGGAACATAAACAATGACCTGCTGTATCAACAATTATGGCTTCTGGGAGACCTGCCTACTGGATAGGTAGGAGGCTCTGGTTTCCCCTTTGAGGAAAACAAGCAAGCAAGCCTGTGACTATCAGCCTGTGACTGACCCTCCTCTAAGTTACACAGGTGCTTACCTTCAAGGTGAATGGTGGCAAAAGGGTCCGAGCTAGAGACACAAACTTTATGATAAGGCTTGCTAGAAACTTTACATTTTGTGCTTCTTTCACTTCATCTAAAATTAATCAATTACAAGCACTGCTTACTTTGTATAAATGATGGTTAGATAATGCCAAATACAGAGAAACAAAAGAGTAGTGGAAAAAGATCATGAAGAATACACAAAAAGATATAGAAAAACTTAAAGCTCAACTAAAGAAAGAATAAAGTATAGAATATGAGCATAAATGGCATTAAGATA
>PVJS01020878.1:0-32127 GCA_004027185.1 Glis glis
CCGGGGATTGAACCCAGGGGCGTTCTACCTCCGCACTACACCCCCGGCCCTATATTTTTTACTTTATTTTGAAACCGGGTCTCACGAAGTTGCAGAGGGCCTCACTAGATAGATAGAGAGAGAGAGAGAGAGAGAGCGCTGAGGCTGGCCGCGAACCCGGATCCTCCAGTCTCCACCTCCCAAAGTACTGGGATTACAAGCATGCGCCGCCACTCCCGGCTAGGTTTTTGCCAGCTCTTCCTCTGTTAGAGGACTAGTATCTAGAAAATACAGAGAACTTAAAAAAATCACCACTAAAAAGACAAATAACCCAATTAAAAAATGGGCAAGTGAAATTGCCCACCACTAAATAGACACTTCACAGAAGAAACACAAATGGCCAATAAATGTATGAAAAAATGTTCAACATCATTCACAATCAGAGAGATGCCAATCAAAACTACCCTGAGATTTCACCTAACCCCAATTAGAATGGCAATCATTAAAAACACAAACAATGGGCCAGGCGTGGTGGCGCACGCTTATAATCCCAGTACTTTGGGAGGCAGAGACCGGAGGATCCGGGTTCATGGCCAGCCTCAGCTCTCTCTCTTTCTCTCTCCCTCTCTCTCTCTCTCTCTCTCTCTACTTAGTGAGGCCCTCCGCAACTTTGTGAGACCCGGTTTCAAAATAAAGTATAAAAAATAGGGCCGGGGGTGTAGCGCGGAGGTAGAACGCCCCTGGGTTCAATCCCCAGTACCACAAAAACAAAAACAAAAACAAAAACAAAAACAAAAACAAAAAAACCCCACAAACAACAACAAATGCTGGCGAGGATGTGGAGAAGTAGTAACTCTAATACACTGTTGGTGGGATTGCAAATTAGTGCAACCACTTTGGAAAACAGTGTGGAGGATCCGCAGAAGAATGGGAATGAACCTACCATATGACCCAGCAGTACCACTTCTAGGCATCTACCCAAAAGAACTAAAACCAAACTACCAGACTAATGCATGCATATCTATGTTTATAGCTGCACAATTCACAATTGTCAAACTTTGGAACCAGCCAAGATGCCCATCAACTGATGAATGGATTACAAAACTATGGGATATGTACACAATGGAATTTTACCCAGCCATGAAGAAAAATATTACATCATTTACAGGGAAATGGAGGGAACTGGAGAACATTATGCTAAGTGAGATTAGTCAGTCACAAAGAGTGAAAAGTCGGATGTTCTCCCTAATATGTGGAAGCTAGGGAGGATGGGACTTAGAAGGGACTCCAGACAAAGGAGAAAACTTTAGATGAGCAAGAAGGGGACCTAACGGAAGGAGATGGGAGGGGGGAAGAGGGAAACCCACCAATGCACACGATGTATACATGCAAATTTATCAGAGCCAATCACTATGCTGAGCATGAAAAGGAGGGAAGGGGGAGGGAATAGGGTGGGATTTAAGGGAGGGCTAAATGAGCAATGTGCGCATGCATGCTTCTGATACCCTGACGCTTATCAAAATGTATAACTACAATGCACCAATAAATGAATATTTTTTAAAAAAAGGGTAGATTTGAAAGAGGTTTTGATTCCAAGGTCTAATGTTAAAAGACTAGCTAATACCTATCAAATTAAAGAAATAAATTGTCTTGAGATATATTGATATATTATTATGAGGGAAAGCAATATTTTATTTGTTTATTTATTTATTTATTTATTTATTTATTTATTTGGTACTGGGGATTGCATCCAGGGTCATTCTACCTCCGAGCTACACCACCCCCATCCCTTTTCATTTTTTATTTTGAAACAGGGTCTTATCTTGCTAGGTTGCTAAGTTTGTTCTTGAAACTGTGATCCTTCTGTCTCAGCCTCTTCAGTACTGGGATTATAGGCATGCACCACCACGCCTGGCCACTTTTATGTCTTGAGAGAAGATTGGCATAGGATATTGAGTTAGCCTTAGTTGGAGGGGTCTTCCAAAATGTAACAGGCACCCCTATATCTGGGGTGGCCTAGCAAATCCACCTCAAGGTAGCAGGAGTGTGAACCACAAGCCTGACCATCTGCACACTGCCCAAGACTCAGTGCAATTTTGCTCTGTGAAAGCAATAAAACTGGTTGTCTTTGTATGTTGTAAGCAAACACCAACTCGGAGGGAATTTTTATCAAAACCATGGGCAATGCCTAATCCTTCCTTCCTAAAAATAGATCCTGTGACACGAGATGAGTTCACATCACATAATTGTTTCAAGGTGTTTTGTGTGTGTTACTGGGAATTGAACCCAGGGGCAGTCTACCTTCTACCTTATTTTTTATTTTAAAACAGGTCTTGCTAAGTTGCTGAGAGTCTCACCAAGTTGCTGAGGCTGGTCTCCAACCTGCAATCATCCTGTCTCAGTCTCCTATGTACTGGGATTACAAGAGTACACCGCCATGCCTGACTCAGGGCCCAGTGCGGAATTCTTGATCCTTTGAAGCACCAGTTGTTGGAGACTCAGATTTCCCGGGCCTTCGCAAGGAACTTTCTGCGATCGTACATGGCATGTTTATTGAGGGTGTGTATCTATTGAGTAAACAGGCCATGTTGCTGAGAAAATATCAGACATTTTTCCTCCTGGTGGCTGCTCTCGTGTGCCACTTTGTGAAAGCTGCTTGTTTGGGGGAAACAGACACATTTGAGCTCCTTTTGGCTCTGTGCAGCCAGCAGAAAAGCCAAGCTGAATCCCACTCTACCTTATGATTCATCCTCGGATCTGCCAGCGAAACGCTGGCTGAGGCCGCTTTGTGTGAGGAGAAGGAGGTACAGAGTGAAAGGGAAAGATGGCGATTCTCAGATCTCAGGCCATTTGTGATAGAGCTAGAAATGGAATGTTTTGACTTCAGAGCTGATCACATCTGATATGGGTGTCAGCAAGACAGGGTAAATAGCGAACTTTATGGGTGTAATTCAGTAGAACCAGAACTTTGATAACGATGATGCCATGTCCAGGGCTATTGGTATGAAATCACATTCCTGCCTTAGATAGGAACTCAGTCGAGATTTCCACAGAGGTGGAAAGAGAGAAAAGATGTTCATGGTGGCATAGGCACATCTCAGTGGTGCAAAAACATTTCCAATTAAAAAAAATTACACACACAAGAAATAAAGAAGTCAGGTGTAGGGGTGCATGCTTGTAATCCCAGTACTTGGGAGGCTGAGACAGGAGGATTTCAAGTTTGTGGCCAACCTCAGCTATTTAGCGAGGCCCTCCACAACTTAGTGAGACCCAGTTTCAAAATGAAATAGGGCTGGGGGTGTAGCTCAGAGGTAGAATGCCCCTAGGTTCAATACCACAAGAAAAAAAATAGAAGAAGTAAAGAAACACTCCAGTTATTCAAATTTCCCCAAATTTCAACACTTGGGAACATGACTTCAAAGTTAAATCCAGGAAATAAAACTCATACACTAATATCATGATAATTGCCCTTTAGTTACTCACACAGAGATATCAGGTCTATAACAAATTCTTATCAAATTAGATTCCCTATCCACGAGAGATTACCCATAGCACTTACGATGGACTAAAACATCCTGCCTAAGGCAGACACAAAGTGTGGAATTGCAAAGCCATATTTGCAACTAATTTGTAATAACATATCATGTAATACACCACATATACACATATACTATCTATATATACTTAAGAAAACTTTTTCCAGGTGTACATATGTTTATCCTATCAGCATTTGCATAGAATGTCTTAGGTTTGTTATGCATTCTATATAGTTTTTAAAAGTTTGCGAGTTCAAACGGATGGACTTCCCTTATCTGAAAAATGTCATTCTAACACTGCATCTCCCAAGAAGCCAAATGCCGTGTCACCAGGTATTGTCTGATTATTTAGTTTTCTTTTAAACTGCTTCTGAGCTGTCTGCCTGTTCTGAGCCTCTGCATTGCACACGTGTGAGTGTGTGTGTGTGTGTGTGTGTGTGTGTGTGTGTTCCTCCACTCCGTCCTTTTTCTTGGTTAAAAGCAAAATCATCAATACCTTTAGATGAAAACTGTTTGCGGTAACCTGCTGAGCTAATCTGGTTGGAAGGCTCTGACTGATTTGAGACTGGGAGAAATGCAAAGCGCTTCCCCTGCGATCCACGTTTCTCCGGGGCAAACGTCCAGGGCCTCACTAGAGTCTGTGGCTTTTCTCCCGGCACCTGTTGTTTCACATGATTTTATAAGTTGTCTGCCTCTAATAAATGAAATTATGTTTCTGCAGGGCTCCCATCAGCAATCAAAGAAGCGCCACCCTGCAGTCCCTGAGCCTGAGTATTATCAGAACCCTCGCCCCAGCTCTAAGATGTTATAGAGGACGACTATTTGTTTTTGTGAATCTGACCGCTCTGGAGAATTTCTGCAGAAGGCAAGTGCAGATGCTAAACCTTAGAACTAGAAATAGTGCTTGTAAATTAAAAGATGGATGGCAGATCATGTGACCTTAGTAAAATGTGACTTTCTGATGACACGACATCCAGTACCTTAGGGTCTTAGACAGGAGGATGATTTGGCTAGATTCCGCTAGTCAGGTCCTCCTGCTGATCTTTTGTGAAAATTCTTCCCATTCCCCTGGAAACATATGCACCCCTGCAAACCGTAAGGTTTCCATTGAATCTTTATTTTATTGTGTTCCCCCAAAATGTACTGTGACTTTGTAAAAATGCAAACCTCAACAAACAATACTCTAACAACAAAATTGACTGTGTGTGTGTGTTTCCCTTGAATGTGTGTGCACATGTGTGTGTGTAGAGAAATAAAAGTTGACTGTATTGGTTCTGAGGTTATCACCTTGTTGAAAGGTAGATTTAAGATGTGGGTTTTTAAGCCGGGCGTGGTGGCGCACGCTTGTAATCCCAGTACTTTGGGAGGCGGAGACCGGAGGATTTGGGTTCGCGGCCAGCCTCAACTTTCTCTCTCTCTTTCTCTCTCTCTCTCTCTCTCTTTCCCTGTCTCTCTCTCTCTCTCTCTCTCTCTTTCTCTCTCTACTTAATGAGGCCCTCCACAACTTTGTGAGACCCGGTTTCAAAATAGAGTGTAAAAAATGGGCCGGGGGTGTAGCGTGAAGGTAGAACGCCCCTGGGTTCAATCCCTGGTTCTGCAAAAAAAAAAAAAAGTGTTTTTTTTATACATTCATTGGTGCATTATAGTTTCACATCATAATGTAGCTCAGAGTGATAGGCCATACATGCACACAGCACTTCGTGAGCTTTCCCCCAGCTCCCTCCCCACACCCTCCCCTTCCCCACACATGATATTGAGATTGGCATTGGTAATTTCACATATGTACATAACGTCAGTGGAAGTGTTTCCTTCATTCATTCTCCCCCACCCCGGCCCCCTCCATTGCTCCACTGGAGTTTCTCCTAAAGTCCCTCTTGTATCCCGATCACTCTCTAGCTTCCACATATGAGAGAAAACATATGACCCTTCACTTTCTGTAACTGGCTAATCTCACTTAACATAATGTTCTCCAGGTCTTTCCTGCAAATGACATAACTTAGTTCTTCTTTATTACTGAGTTGAGTTCCATTGTGTGTATATCCCATAATTTTGTAATCCATTCATCTGTTGATGGACACAAGGGGAGTTCCATAATTTAACTATTATGAATTTTGCTGCTATCAACATGGATGTGCATGCATTGCTATAATATGATGATTTCTGTTCCTTCAGAAAGATACCCAGGCGTGGTGTACCTGGATCATATGGCAGATCCTTTGCCAGTTTTCTGAGGAATCTGCACACTGATCTCCATCACAGCTTAAAATGTGTTTTTTATTATTAGGGCCAGCTCTCAGGACTTCATGTATGAAGTCCACAGTTATACTGTGCAGTCCCAGTCCACCTGTCTGAAGGTGTTCCCTCTCTGCCTGCAGGACCACATCCCTCCCTCCCTACATCCCAGATATGAATATTCTCTTAGTTTCTTTCTTCTGCTAGTTCCCTGACAAAACTTCCCAGTGGAAAGAAGGAGAAAAGGTCTGATTACAAAGAAATGCCAATTACTAATGACCATTTAGAGCACCTTCAGCTGAGGTTCATGGTAGGCAGGGGGGATGGGTTTGGAGATGGGGATTATTTTCCCAAGGCTGCTAAAATATCTTGGACAAGCTTGATCTAGAACACGCATTCCCAAAGATTCTCCCCACTGAATAACTTAGTCAGCCCCGCCACTATATAATGCTCCTAAGCTGAGATCATCCTTGCCTTTATTTGAAATCTTTAAAAAAAAAGGAAGTTGTCATCCACCAGGCTATTAGTTGATATTCACAAGGTAAAAATTCTATTTCCCTAGAAAATCTGATTTCACACAGTTGGGAATGTCTATAATAAATAGAGGGGTCATTTTATTTTCTTAGGGTTTAAAAGGAACTGTTTTCTTCTTAGATTAATAGTGGTTTTATTGTGCAAATTTAAGAGAGGGAGGCAGAAGAGAGGGAAGAAGGGAGGGCATGGCAAGAGGAGGGAGGAGACAAGGAGAGGGAGGGAGAGGGAGTGAGCATGAGGGAGAGGGAACACAGGTTCTCTGATGCTGCAGTGAAATGGGCTAGAGGACCAGGTCTGAATTTCTCAGGACCCAGCATCACCTCTCAGACCATTCGTCTTCCTCTGGAATGCCAGGATTTGATGCTTCTGTTTGACGTCTCCATCTTGGGGTCTTTCCTTCCATAGGTCCTGGGAATTGGCATCTTGTTAATCCTTTTGCAAAGCGTTCATCCTTCTGTTAATTTTGCCTGTCTTCACTTGTTGATCATGCTCATCCCTCAAGAAAACAGGAGGACGCCAGTGGAAACCTGAGAGTTGCTTGTAAGCAGATTCTTTTCCGAGGCCCACAAGTACCAGTACATTGAAGCAGAGCAGGAGTATGCGTCTCTGCAACTTTCCCTTTAGGGGAAACCCACTCTTTCTCTTTACTTAACAAAGCAGAGCCATGCATGGTGGTGCACACCTGTTATCCTAGTCCTTGGGAGGCTGAGACAGGAGGATCGCAGGTTCCAGACCAGCTTCAGCAACGTAATGAGACTCTCAGCAACCTAGCAAGACCCTGTTTCAAACAAAACATAAAGGGGGGGTTGGGGGTGTAGCTCAGAGGTAGAATGCCCCTGAGTTCAATCCTCAGTAACACATACACACGTGCGCGCGCAAATACTGTCCCTGGAAATGTGAGATTAGGGTGGGACCATTTTCTTTCTGTAGGGATGCTTAGTGGAAGCAGCCAGACCATCCCATGGCCACAAGACACTCTGCACTCTGCCACCAAGACCCTGCCCTGTCCCCTGAGCGATGCGGACAGTGAATAGGCTCTCCTTGTTAGTGGTCACATCCATCCATCGCTCCTGCGTCTATAGGGTAGTGCTTTGACAGGGTGCTGGGTTGAAGAAGGGCCCTTTTTCTTCCTCTGAAGGATGGGGTCTCATTTCGTTTAAGTGGGTGACAAGCTCTTGGTCCTCGTGACTCTTATGAACATTCTTCTTCTCCTGTTCCTCTCCATTCTCCTAAGGTGGTGGGACAGGGAGGAGGTGATCAAGGGCAGGATTTTAATGAAGAAGAGACTCATCTTAGCTCTCTTTAATCTCAGCCTCAGAACAAAGACATTGGCTGCCTTTCTTTGAAGATGCCTAAAGCACTCCCTACAGTCACAGGGAGGGTGTGAACAGAGTCAATGATACAGGTACAGTCACACATGGCTTAAGGATAGAGATATTCTGAGAAAAGCACCATGAGGCAATTTCAGCACTGTGCACACCTCACAGAGGGCACTTATATGAACTAAGATGGCTAGGACATCTCTAGACCATACAATCTCATGGGACTACCATTATATATATATATATATATGGCCTGTTATTTCCCAAATATCATTATTCAGGCCATGACTAGAGCATCTTGCAGATTGCAAAAATAGTGCAGATGTGGTAAGATTGGGGGGATAATTGTCCTTTTTTGTTTTTTCTTATCCCTATGGTTTATAGCAATGCTTTTACCTAATGGAGTAGGAAACAAATTTTTTTGTGTGTTTGGAACTGGAGATTGAACCCAGAGCCATTCTACCTCTGAGCTACACCCTAGCCATTTTTATTTTTTTACTTTGAAATAGGGTCTTGCTAAGTTGCTGAGGCTGGCCTCGAACCTGTGATCCTCCTGTCTCAGCCTCCCAAGTACTGGGATTATAGGTGTGTACCACAACGCCCAGCTTGGAAACAAATAATTTAATAAATAATTAGCAAGTGTCTGACATGAGATCGGCATCGGGTTAGCACTGAGGGTGGGGTGGTAAGCAACACATGAATTTGCCTTCATGAAAATGATGTTATCCAGGAAACAGATACTGAAAAAATAATTTCAAGGGACACTGGAGACAATTTCAGAAAAGAGGAGGATTTTGAAAATGAGTGATCTTTGGCCTCTGTGAACCAGAAATGGCAATCCGAAATACTCTTTAAAAATCTAAAATCCAGAAACCTTGAAAGCTTTATGCAACAGTACCGATGATGAGAAATCCAGGTGGGATCTAGGACCGTTCGCCGGTTATAATCTTCCTAAATTAAACACGATGTAAGAACACATGTCGGGATCAAAATAAAAAAATCACTGTGGCAGTGTGTGATACAAAAGAAGATGCCTCGAAGAAACCATGCTGCTCTCTTGAAAGAGAAATGCTTAATACCACAGGTGCTTTGAGAGTTCCCCTTGAAAAGCATGCTGCTTGGAAATTGAAAAATGCTCTAGGAATTTCAATTCTTCAAATGGGCGAGGTTTATTGAGTGCTGTTATTCAATCATAATCCAGCCAATGGTGAGGCAAAGCGATTTTGTTCCTTTAAAAAATAAATCATGCATTCTAGAACTTTACAATTAGGAGAGATCGTGCAAAAATCTCTTTCCCATTCTCTTTCGGCGTATCCATCTCTGCTGTGCTATTTCCTTCCCATTAATTTCTTTGACAGTAAGCTTTCTATTACAAATAACGATGATGGTGAACAGGCAAATGGTGTTCCACGTGCCAGGCTAAGCACTTTACACGCCTTGTCTTAGTTGTTAGTGTGCATGGTAAGCCTCTCAGACTCAAAGGGTTTTGTAATTTGCAAGAAAGTGATGGGTTGGGCATATGTCTGATTCCAAAGGGTGTACTCATGCTATTGCCAGATATGACATCTCATACCTAATTAATTCAATTTTAGTCTATTAAACAATTTTCACTGATTCGATGGACATTTAACAGAGAGGGTAACAACATGGGGATCAAGTACAATAGGTTTCAAAGCACAAGTGAATTTAAAAATTGGTGCTAAACTGAACCAATAAAGAAGATGGATGAAATATGGTGGTCTTCTTACCCAGCACCTCCCAGACTCTCTCCCCCAGAATCAAGTCTTTAAATCTAGCTTTACCTATGAATGTGCCATTTTTTTTCCTAGCTGAGGAAAGGCTGGGAAAGGGAAAGGAGGTGTTCAGAAGAGGTGCTTGGAAGAGAAAATAAAAGGGTTAGGACAACAGAGGTGTGGAAGAGGTTTATACATTATGTGAAAAAGATCTCTGGATGGCTCTTTCATTACAGGAATATTTGGAGGAGAGAAATCAGGAAACAGCCTGACAAAACAGTAATAACATTACTAGCCTGCCTTCTTCCGGTATTCTAATGATGGGAAGTTGTCCTTATCTTGCAATTTCATTAAGGAAGAGATAGAAGAGGCACCACTTATGTCCTTTGAGCTGGAGAGAAGTCACCCTGGAAGTCAATGATGGTGGGTGCTGTTATGACTGAACTGTCCCCCCGCCCCTCTCCAGATTCATATGTTAAAGTCTTATCCAGTATCTAAGAGTGTGATTGTATTTAGAGATAGGGTATTAATGAGAAAAGTTAAGATGTGGTCATCAGATCGGACTTTATCCAATGTGACTGGTGGCCTCATAAGAACAGTAAATGTAGACACAGACAGGTACAGAGGGAAGGCAATTTGAAGATACAACAAGAAGATGGCCATCTCTAAGCCAAAGAGAGAGCCCATGCCAGCACCTGGATCTTAGACTTTCATGCTGCAGAACTCCAAGAAAATACATTTCTGTTGCTTAAGTCGCATAGCCTCTTACACTTTGTTGAAGCAGCCCTAGGGAACTAATACCGACGTCAACCCTCCAACTTTATTTCTTGAATCTTTATGTTCATTTGTCTATAGCTGAGCTCTCCAATATGGTATCCATTAGCTACACGTGTCCAAATAAATTTAGGTTAAATAGTATTAAGTAAAATTAGAAATTTTGTTGCACTAGCAACATTTCATGTAGTAAATAGTCCCTTGTGGCTAGTGACTATTCTACTGGACAACACAGACTTAGAACATTTCCCCATCATAGAAAGTTTTATGGAATAGAGTGGCTTGAGACTAGATCTAATTTAATCTTACAGTACATCTCATAGAGGGAGAAAGATATAGAGTCCAGGATAAATTCAATATTGAGAAAATTTTTAAGGTCTAAACTGGGAAGATTATATACCAGGTTTAGTTTGGGTCACCCCAACATGAGGACTTGCAAGAAGAAGTGAGGGGTATGTGTGTGTAAATGTGTGTGTGCGCACACATAAGGAAGAAATCCCTTTATGAAGTCATATTTTACCTTGAACTGAATTTCTCGGCCTCCATATCTTCCAGCTCTTCTTCTTGATTCTTTACCCTCCATGTTCTAATTTATTTGATTATTTATTTGTTTATTTATTTACTTTCAGCACTGGGGATCAAACCCATAACCTCGTGCATGCTAGGCAAGTGCTCTACCACTAAGCTGCACCCCCAGCCCTGTCCTAATTAAATCCTTAATGTGATTCATTACTTTAGGTGGGTCAATTTCTGCAAATATATTGCAAACATTTCAACGGTATCCCTTGAGCATACAACTAAATCCTAACTTCTCCTGACAGGGAAAGAGCTGAAACACTGTTTTAAATGAACAGTGAAGACATGGATTTGAGAAGGGTCAGAGATTTCCTAGATAGTGGTTCCAGGGATAATATGTATGTGTGTGTTCATGCTCTTAAGTGAATTATGGGTCAGGAAGGCAGAAATGTTAAGAAAATTAGAACAAAATTTAAAAAGTGGATAGTGGGCAAGCGGGGCATTCCAGGTGGGAATTGTAGTGGAGGATTAATTATCTCAGAAAACTCATAGCACTTACATGAATTTCCTGAAGACTGAAGGAAGGGAACTTCTCCGAGTTCCCATAATCCTCTCCATTGGGTTTGTCCATGGTTTCTTCTTCACATCTCTTATGTGTCTCCTTATTGGTCAGGCTGCATTCTCTGGCCATCTTCATTTTTCTCCATCACATGTGTTAACATATGACATATCTCACACGCCCCCCCCACACAAGCACATACACACACTTGTTAAATAGAAGGTGCTGGAACATAGCAGCTCCTTCATAAATAGCAGACGGCAGTGTTTACAAATGCTTGTGCATCCTTCTTGCTGTCAAGACCACTAGCATTCTGCGCAACTGGAAATGAGGCTGCCTGGGAATCCATTAGAATCTCATTGAGATGAGGTTTCCAGGATCCAAGTTCATCATTCTTCATTTTATTAATGTTTTATATAATTCTTTTTTAAAAATACTTTTATTGGTGCATTGTAGCATCACATCATAATGTAGTTCATAGCGATAGTGACATACATGCCTGCAGCATTGACGTAACTCCCAGGGACTGAAAGCGTGTGCAAAAAGCTATTAGGTTCCATCAGACGTTAGCTGCCATCGTGGGCAGATTATAGCTTTTAGGATGTGGTGTTAGAAAAGAAGAATTCCTCATGCCCATTCGTGTGCCCCTAGTATCATAGTCCAGGAGGAGAGAGGGAAATGTGTGGCATTGTTTAAATGATGGAGCTTAAAGTTCAAGATTCTTTATCCTAATAGGAAACTGGAAATACTAGAAGAGTTTAGAGACCAATTATGACTGCTTCTCTCTGAGATGGTGTCTTGGTCCACTTTCTGTTACTAAGACAAAGCACCTGACACTGGGTAATTTATAAAGAAAAAAAGTTTATTGGGTTCACAGTTCTGGAGGCTGGGAGGTCAAAGAGCATGGTCTTGCTTCTTGTGAGGACCTTCTTGCCACATCTTAGTGCAGTGAAGGACATCACATGGGGAGACAGAGCAAGTATGCTAGCTCTAGTGCTGCTCTGCTCCTCCTCCTCCTTTCTCGTCCTCCTCCTCCTCCTCCTCCTCCTCCTCTTCCTCCTTCTTCTTCTTCCTGTGTTACTGGGGATTGAACTCAGGGGCATTCTACCTCTGAACTACATCCCCAGTCCTTTTATTTATTTTTTTTTTATTTTGAAACAGGGTCTCATTAAGTTGCTGAGGGCCTCACTAAATTGCTGAGGCTGGGCTTCAACCTGTGATTCTCCTGTCTCAGCCTCCCAAGTACTAGGGTTACAAGTATGTGCCACCATGCCCAACTCTCTCTTCTTATAAACCCACTAATGCCATCCTTGGGGCCCCACCCTCAAGATCTCTTCTAATTCTCACCATCCAAAATCTCAACCCCAAAGCCCACTAATATAAGAATTAGGGGAGCTGGATATGGTGGCTCCTACCTGTAATTCCAGTACTGAGGAGGCTGAGACAGGAGGATCGCAGGTTCAAGACGAGCCTCAGCAACGTGGCGAGACTCCGAGCAATGTTGCAAGACTCTGTTTCAAAACAAAAATAAATAAATAAATAAATAAATAGGGCTGGGGGTATTGCTTGGAGGTAGAATACCTTTAGATTCTATCCCCAATACCACACACACACACACACACACACACACACACACAAATTGGGGGATTAAGTTTCCAACACATAAATTTTGGGGGTACACGTTCAAACCCTAGCACCACCTGGTAATTAGCCGTCTTTCACAAATAACTATTCAATGGTGATTCTGAAAATTCTACTACTGATCCGGCCTCATGATCCATGTATCTGTTCACCCATCAATGCCTGTGCGTATTCAACTAAGACTTGGCGAGGACCACCAATGACTCTGCCCTCTGCCAAGCAGTGGTGGGTGACACCCTGCATCCACGGAGCTAACCATCTGGAAGGGAGATGGGTGCTCAAAAAGTAAATACTTAAATTATGTAATTAAGAATTTAATTATGCCTCAGAGGAGAAAGGAGTTTGTAGGACTGTAATTAAGAGCACGTCACCATTGTAAGCTGCAATTTGAAAGATGAGCGGAAGCCGGTATTGAGGATCGCCTGATCTTGGTTCTCTAGCTGACAGGAGAGAAGGTGCTGTGTGCTTGGTAGTACAGACTCCAAGCAGTTCCACTGCAGAAGGGACAGATGACATGTTCTCTTCTGTTCGTCATCCTGCTAAGCCAGAAGGGAAGAATGGGTTGCATATTATTTACCCACTGAATAGATATATATACTGAGACTTGCTATGCTACCCAAATAAAGTGGTTTATAGATTTTATTTTTACCAGAAGGTGACATTAAAATAGAAGTGTGTATTAGCAATATCAATTTGAAAGTCTTCATTAACTTTGATATTTCAGAGGCTATTTCTTTGTCAATACAAAGTTAGGATATTGTGTTGATGTGGGACCAGTGGGTGCTCTCCATCAGAAGAATTGGACAAGTACAGCAAACAAGTCTCTTATTTATAAGGACTTCTTGCTCCAACAGGAGAAGGGGACAGTGCTGACCAGGAGAGAGGGCCAGGGTGGCTCCCAGGACAAAGGAGAGAACTAATTTTTATTTATGCGTGCAGGGCTGTTAGCAAAGGGGGATAAGGTTTTAGGAATATAAATTGGCTTTAGGTATATGTCTAAAGGTATTTTTTTTCTTCTTTTTTTTTCTGCGAAGTCACTTTAGCTTCTGAGGAAGGCAAGGCCAGTCTGTTAGCCTGGAGCCAAATTCGGTTTTTATATCGATGCCACATTCTGTATAAACATCGTTGCTTCAAGATAAGGATTCTTTGCTAAGAGATCATGCGGGTGGGGCCCCAAAGATGGCGTTACAAGAAGAGTTCTGAAGCTGTTGCGGGAACACAGAGGTGGGGAGTAGAAGAAAGCACAGATGTTGGCGATTTCCAAGTCAAGGGCCCAGGAATCTGATGTTTCCAGTGACTCCTCAACAGTGTTAGCCTTTATGTTGTTTGTTAATTTCTAGCATCTAGCATCCTGGCCCTACGGATGCATGTGGTCTTTGAAGCTGAGAATCACATACCAAGTTTCCAAGAGCTAACAAACTCTGAGCGAAGGCCCGGGAGCTCATCTGCCCTGTCTCTATGGTGGTCCCTGTCTCAGTGTGATTCTATTTTTAGGACTTGGGGAAAAAAAAATATATATATATATATAGTTTTTAAGAAAAAAAAAGCATAAAACATGACAGAGGACAAGACAAATTTCCTTTGGTAAGCTCAAGAAGGGACCAAGTCTGATGAAGGGTTCTAAATGGCTGTAGAAGTTCCACGATTCACAGGAATTTCACATGATAAAGCGTCATTTCACCCGAAGGCTCAGGGCTTGGAGTGGGGGTAATCACCGCAAGGACCTCGCTTAAAAATCAAGGGAAAAGCACTTGAGAGCAAAAAGCCACGGGAACAATAAGTACGTTTTCCTGGGTTCTTGACTCTGTCTATTACAACTCTGTTCCAATGTCCATGGATTCTGCATTAAATAAAAAAGAAAAAGAAGAAGAAAAAGGAAAAAAACATTCAGATTGCCAAAGGCTTCATTTGTGTGAATTCAGACAGTCACAGATCCAGCTGTTTAATCTAAGTGGCTTGACACATGGCAAAGGAGATTTAATTTTGTTTTGTTTGGTTGGCATCCTGGGGATTGAACTCAGGAGCATTCTACCTCTGAGCTACACCCCCAGCCCGATTTTGTTTTTTTATTTTTTGAAACAGGGTCTCACTAAATTGCTGAGACTGGTTTAGAACCTGCGATTCTCCTGTCTCAGCCTCCCCAGTACTGGGATTACAGGTGTGCACCACCAGGCCCAGCTGAAATTTAATTTTGACAGTTTCCACCTTGTATAAGGTCGTTGTGGCAAGGGAGTGGAGAAGCTCAAAGGAAGAATGGAGCCAGAACTTCGTGAATGAACCTAAACGGAGTCAGAGGCTATGGAAGTATCCCGGAGCAATGGAGCTGTCTTCTGTAAACACGCTGAACAATGGGGGAAGCCTTTGAGTAGTTGACAGGATGCCTAAGAGATGACTGCTTGCAGCTGAATAAGAGCAAAGAAAAAATATTGATCCGGAGTGTAAGTATCCATAGAAGATCAACCAAGGGAATAAATGCAATATTACTCAAGGCTGGGAACTCCTAAGAATGTTGGAACAATTTCTTATTTTATAGACCCAATTTTACCTAGTTCTAAATTATTTCAGACTAGGGGATATTTACCTTCTTCTTGTATCACATCATATAAAATGTGCTTGGCAATTTGGCAAGTAGTTAAGAATTCTTTCAGCCTTGGTGCAAAGACAAAGGGAGAGAGAGATAATAATAACTAACACATATATATTTATATTATGTACATATTATATAACATACAGTTATGATATATATAATTATGATGTTATATGTGATATTATATATTATATATAATGCATTATATATAATATTA
Organism: Glis glis; assembly: GCA_004027185.1. Lineage (NCBI taxonomy): Eukaryota > Metazoa > Chordata > Mammalia > Rodentia > Gliridae > Glis > Glis glis. The sequence continues at coordinate 15,631 of PVJS01020878.1, forward strand.
AATAAATATTATATTACAATAGCTAACATATATAAATGTTATACATAAATGTTTTATGTATATGAATGTTAGCTATTATAATTGCTATTATATATATATATATATATATACATATGTTGTATATATATGCCATATTTATATGACACTTATCATGGTTCTGAGTGGCCTCTATTCATTTACTTACCACCACTTATAATATTAAGAGGGGAGGATGGCTACTTTTTATATTTTACAGTTGCCAATACTGATACTTCAGGAAGCTGTCTTTTCCTCAAAGTCACAAAGCCTAGTGGTAGGCGATGGGATATGAACCTGGGCAGTCTGGCACCAGAGTCCAACTCTTACCCACTATGCTATGCTGTCTTGTTTCAATACAGCAGAACCTGTTTTACTATATAGGTAGCATTTTCATTAGAATACCAGTGGACAGGTCTATACAGTGACTCCGGGAATGAGCTGGAGTTTCTTTTACAATAATATTCTAATAACAGTGTGATTAGATGTAGATTCCTGTATGTCTCTTGTGTGTCTAGATAGAATCAGGTTGATCATTTGGAACCACTCTAAATTTGGAAAATTCCAATACATTATAACTCAGTTACATTGTCTTACCCAATAGATGAGAGAAACTCAAAACCTGTAGCATGATAAATTATTTTATTATCTTGTCTCTACATGTCTATCTGGTCTCATTTCAGCCAACAACTTGCCTCTTGTACCCTCCCCCAAGGATAGTGTCCTAAAGGACAGCGTGGGGACGTACCACGCTCTTGGGATTATCAGTGATTTTCAACAATGTGCTTCCCTTTGCTGAAAGGCTCCGCTTGCCTTTTTCTCACTTATGTAACTCTTTTGCATCTTTTGAAACTCAGACAGAAGTTGCTTCCTCCAGGAAGTCTCCCGAGCCTCTGCTCACGGGGTGCTCTCAGTACTCTTAGTGTTCAGAGAAATTCCCACACAGATTGCCACTGGGTGTTTCTCTGTCCCACTAGGAGACTAGCACCCCTTAATGGCGACCCCAGGAAGAATATCAGGCACATAGCAGGTGTTCAATAAATAGTTGCTGAGCAAATACGTCAGTTTTTGTGGAAAATATAAATTCATGTGGTTCATAACCAAAAGCTAACCAACAGTGTTTATCTTAGGCTGCTGAATTACCAAGAATGATTTCTCTTTTCTTTCCTCTTTTTTTCCCTCCCTCCCTTTCTTCTTTCCTTTCATAGGGGAGGAAAGACTTCCTACAATCCTTACATGCTCTGGGGCTGGCCTGAGAATTCAATGGAAAAAAGACAGGTTAACAAGGAAAAACATACAAATCTTATTTGATGCTAATATTCTTACATGTACGTGGAGGTCCTCAATTTGTAAGAAATGAAGAATCAAAGAAGTGAATAGGCCTGAGAACTTATATATCATTTTAACAAAGGAAGATAAATTACGGAGATATGAAAGACAAAGGAAAAGAAAGGAAAGAGGATTTGGGCCAGGGGTGATAATTGTGGGAAAGTGACTAAGAGATACATGGGGGAAACTAAGGGAAGGTAAAGGGGATTTTAGTTGGTTGGTTTGTACAGATTTATCTCAGCAACAGATCCCCATCTCTGATCATAAGAATGTTCTCTTGGAGGGCACCTTTCTCATTAGAAATTTATGCTCTGCATTAACCTAGAAAAAGAGTGGTCAGGCAGGCCTTCCTTGATCTGCTATTTCTCAACTGTCTTCAGTTCAAAATAATCTATATACCAAAATGGCATATTTTGGGGTGGCAAACTTTGACCATTTTCACTTCTTTCCTTCTGTTTTTGTTTTCTTCATCCCTTCCCTTCCCTCTCCTTTCTTTTTCCTTCCTTCCTTTCTTCCTTCCTTCCTCCCTGCCTCCCTCCCTCTCTCTCTCTTATTCTCTCATTTCCATTTTTTTGCAACCTCTAATTGCTTTTTGAAATGAGTACTTGTCACATTTATAACTGCATAAAGCAACAAAACTACTCGCATTTTGGAGAAAGAAGAGATACTTGGAAATAAGCAAACACAATAATATCTTAAAATTGAGCCACTAATATATACCCAATTCTGTTGCAATTGTTTGTTAGGTTTCTGATGAGGATTGCTGTGTTGACTTGGCAGAGAGGCAGATCCCCACATGCGCATTTCTGTTTTCTACGTATGACGTGTTTTGCCTTGAATTCCGGGTCTACCAGGGGCTCTGAGTGACCTCCACTGCATCTCTTTGCCTCCTCCTAGGCTTGCCTGGCTGTGCTTGAGCCTTCCAGACAAACAAAGGTGTTTACCCCTCTTTAAAGATCGTTGTCCCTAAGCTTTCTTCCATACGATATTAAGCTAGACTCAGCAACCACCACAATTATTCTGCCAGGTTTTCTTTATTATGCTTGACAACTACCAGGTGAGAGAACGGATTTCCTTTTTGTGAAGGCAGCACACAGCAGCAGGTTGCTTCTCTGAGAGAACAAGATATTTCACAAGGAGCTGGCTCAGTGGGGCGGCCTCTCCCTGACACCATAGCAGCGCATCACCACCATCCACGCAAGAGAGACTTTACCCAGAGGCTACGGAGTGTCTCCCCTTTGGGAAATAATGAGGCAAGAAAAGTGTCAGCCAGCTGCAGCCAGATACTCTACTGAGGAAAAGAATAATCAAGGACGAGTAGAACATTGTGCACACTTCCTGTGTGTTTAGCTCTGTAGGGGATTTCTCACACTTATCCCTTACACTCTCTTAGGTCTTCCTGGGGCAGAATCGTCTTAAGTTTTTACATATGAAAAACTGAAATACAAGCGACTTAATAAATTAGTCGACTTGAAGTTAGTAAGTGAGAAACTGGGTTTTAAAGTAACCAAACTTCTTGGAACTATTATGGCCCACATCACGAGGTATGCGGTAATCCAGCGCTAAGCCTATGGGAGCTGTGGCCTGACACTGGCTCAGCGAATCACTACTCATGGGGCACCAGGATGCACACTCTTTTGTTTGTTTGTTTAAAAATTTTTTCATGAAATATAGTTGTATACATAGTAGTGAGATTCAAGGTGACACATTTATATATGCACAACATCTCTTGGGGTGTTTCTCCTGCACCCCACCCACCTATCCCCCTCCACCTTCTTTGTACATGCTGGTGAGATTGGTAGTGATACCTTCCTACATGAACATCACATTATTTGGTCTGTTTCCGTCCTCAAATCTCCTTTTTCCCCTCCCACTCCATCCCCTCCCACTGTTTACTGGTCTCTCTTCCTCACTTGCATGAAGTCCCTTTTGTTTCCTATTTTTTCTCTAGCTTCTGTATATGAGAGAAAACGTACAACCCTTGACTTTCTGAAACTGGCTGATCTCACTTAGCATGATGTTCTCTAATTCCATCCATTTTCCTGCAAATGACATAATTTCATTCTTTATGGCTCGGTAAAACTCCATTGTGTGTATAGACCACATTTTCTTTATCTGTGCACCTGTTGACGGACACCTAGGTGGGTTCCATAATTTGGCTATTGTGAGTTGTGCTGCTATGAACATGGGTATGCATGGGGATATAGACATGTAATTTTGATTGCTTTACATATGAAGTTTTAAAAAGAGCGAAAACAATACAGGAAATAAAACAGAAAAAAATAGCAGAAAAAAATCCAACTTCTCTGATTGTCATGGAGATAAACCATTTAGTACCCCAAAGCCTTTCATGGAGGAACAAGACAACTGAGATTTATAACTTCCAAGAACTGTGTTCAAGGAGGATTTCTATTTGTATTTGTTTAAGATCTATTTTTGAAAAAAAAATTAATAATGGAGGGAAGAAGCAGGAAGATACTCGCTTCCTTAGGTAGAAAGTCTGAAGAGCACACATACCTCTCCAGGCTTAAATCTGAAAGTTTCATTTCAGGACCGCAATGAAAATAAGTTTCCATATCCTGTGGTGTGTGTGTGTGTGTGTGTGTGAAAGAGAGAGAGAGAGAGTTGAAGAGTTCTCTAGAAACCATTTGAACCGTGGCATTTTGAACCATAAAAGTAAGCCTAAAATACAGGCAAAGGACTAGGGAGAAAAAAATCATCTTGTCCCTTCAAGAAAACAATCTTTACACAGGTATGAACTTGAATTACAAAAGAAGTACAACACAATCCTCATTACCAGCAACTCCATCTGCACCTGTTGTGAGCGTTGGTTCAGTGTTGAGACACTATTGGTGCAGAGTGTGAGCTTCAGAGACTCCTGGGCAGTCTGAGGGGAGGGCTGCTGTCTCAGCAGAGTAGCATGGGGGAGGGGTGGGTGGACTGGGGGGGTAGCGGAGTAGCGGGGCTGGAAGGCGGGTGGGGGGGCAGGGAGCAGAGCACTCAGCTGTGCTTCTGTTCTGGAAATTGCGCCTTCATGGGAGAGTGGGTTTAGGGTAGCTAAAGCACGTAGAGTCTATCAAATCCAGAAAATAGGGTCAGGATTGAAGTTATGCTGGAACTAGAAATGGGTTAAAACAGCATGAATGGCAGGCTGGAGAGGAGGAGATGAAAGCAGGCACAGGGGTAGGGGTCCAGAGAAGACCTAGAGAGGCCAGGTGATGGATGGAGGTTCCCTGATGGCTGGCATGTTAGCCTGAGGTTTCCAAGACAAGCCTGAGTATTAGCTCTTGGGAGGGGAGCACGTGGAGTGTACCAGTGTGAATTAAAGAACACCTACCCCTCCTTTTAGAGCACTGGAGGCAGAGTCAGAAAGGGCAGAGGGTTCATGTGAGTAGGCGCAGGAAACAGAGCTGAAACCACAGCTCCAGTTGCTTGCTGTCTTCTTGTTTTGATAAAAATAGCTGCTGATTTGTACGCTGCTTGGTATGCTGTTTTCACCCTGACTCCAAGGCTCCCTGTTATGTTGATTTCATTATTTGCTATACATCAGTTGAGGATGGAAAGAACCAGAAGATTTCAGAGGCTCATAAACTTCCGGGAGTCAATTGGAACAGCTATTTACATACTGTATGAGTGTTAAACAGTAGTGAATTAATTAGCCTTGTTAGGTACTAGTGATGATAACTAAATTAATATACATTCTCTATATTATGCATTTTCTAACTTTTTGATAAACGAAAGAAGGGGATAGGAGAGATACATTTTCAAGTTTGAAATTAGATTGACATGCAAAAATTCCAATGGGAGTATGTGGTTTTCAGATGGGAAACACTCACCATAAAAGAGTTTATTCATGCTAATCAAATGACAGAAGAGAGTTGTATGTAGCTGAGAAGAGGTAACATAGGAACATGAGAAGATAGGATGTTGGAATCCGATTCCACCAAACACTTGGAAGAAACTTTCTCATGAACATGGCTCTAAATCAGTGCTTCCTCTGAAAAAGGAAAAAGAAAAAAAGAAAAGAAGAGTTTTTCTACTCCTGCAAATTTAATTGCCCATAAAATGTATGGTATTTTTTGTTGTTTTGTTTTGTTGTTTTGAATACTGAGAATTAAACCCAGAGGGGCATTCTATCTCCAAGCTACATTCCCGACCCTTTGTTATTTTTTTATTTTGAAACAGGGTCTCGCTAAGTTGCTGAGGTCTCTCTAAGTTGTTGAGGCTGTCCTTGAACCTGCGATCCTCCTGTCTCAGCCTCCCAAGTACGAGGATTACAGGCATTGTGCCACCATGCTAGGTTGAATTGTCCATAAAATGTAGAAGTCAGTTGATCTGCAAGCTTCAAAATATCTGTAGAGACTTTCAAAAGCCCAAGATTAGGCAGAAGCAGATGGGAGGATATGCAAATAAGATGCTAAGAGAGTGGTGAGTAGAATCATAAGAAGAAAATTTTAGGAAGACTCATAAAAATTATTACTAATGGTCAAAAATTGCAAGAGCTGTATCTCTTGTTTGCAATGATGGATGTGTTTAACCAGGACAAAGAGAGCTGGTGGCAGAAGGCATGATAAATCAGACTGATTCCGAGGAGTCTCTGGAGTATAGAGAATTGGGAAAACAGCCCCACAGAGAATGGTATTCATGAGGAGCACTGAGTTTCTGTGGCAGTGGAGAAGGAGCCAGGTCTTTCTCATGAAGCCAGGAAGACGGTTCTGCCTCATCTCTGCTACAGCACTGGGCTGCTAATAAAAGGGTCATGAAAAGCCAACTTTTCAATAAGTGAGAGGTGAGCAAGTTGCAGAAGAAAAGCTTGAAGCTAGCAGAAGTCATTTTAAGAGGTGGAAGGAAAGAAGCTGTCTCCATCACATGAAAGTACAGGTGACGCAGGAACCGCTGATGGAGAAACCGTAGCGAGTTACCAAGGAGATGTAGCTAAGATCATGGATGAGGGAGGGACACGAAACAACAGATACACAAGATGGACAAAACAGCCTTCTACTGGAAGAAGATGCTGCCTAGGACTTTCATAGCTAGAGAAGAGATGTCAATGCCCAGCTTCACAGCTTCAAAGGACAGGCTGACTTGTTAGGGGCTAATGCACCTGCTGACTTGAAGTTGAAACTAGTGAGCATTTACCATTCTGAAAATCCTAAGGCCCTTAAAAATTATACTAGATCAACTCTGTGCGGTACGAATGGAACAATAAGACCTGGATGACAGCACATCTGTTTACAACATGCTTTACCGAATATACCAAGCCCACTGTTGAGACCTCCTGCTCAGAATAAAAGCTGTCTTTCAAAATATTACTGTTCATTGACAATATATCTGGTCACCCAAGAACTCTGATGGAGACACAAATCGATGTCATTCTCATGCCTGCGAACACAACATCCATTCTGCAGCCCGTGGATCAAGGAGTGATTTCAACTTTCAAGTCTTTTTACTTAAGAAACACATGTTGGCCCGGCGTGGTGGAGCACGCTTGTAATCCCAGTACTTGGGAGGCTGAGACAGGAAGATCGCAGGTTCACGGCCAGCCTCAGCAACTTAGTGAGACCCTCTGCAACTTAGTGAGACCCTGTTTCAAAATAAAGAATAAAAAATAGGGCTGGGGGTGTAGCTCGGAGGTAGAATGCTCTTGGTTTCAATCTCCACTACCGCAAAAGAAAAATAAATAAATAAAAAATAAGAAAACTATGTCATAAAGCTATAGCTGCCACAGACATTAATTCCTATGATAGATCTGGGCACAGTGAATTGAAAACCTTCTGGGAAGGATTTGCCATTCTAGATTCCATTAAGAATATTTGTGATTCATGGCAGGAGGCCACAATATCAACATTAACAAGAGTTTGGAAGAAGTTGATTCCAATCCCCATGAATGACTTTGAGAGGTCTAAGACTTCAGTGGAGGAAGAAACTGCAGATGTGGTGGAAATAGCAAGAGAACTAGAATTAGAGATAGAGCCTAAAGATGTGACTGAATAGCTGGGCATGGTGGCGCACACCTATAATCCCAGTACTCGAGAGGAAGATCACAGGTTCGAAGTCAACACCAGCAATTTAGCAGGACTCTCAGTAAATCAGAAAACCTGTTTCAAAATAAAAACTAAAAAGGGTTGGGGGTGTAGTTGAGAGTTAGAATGTCCCTGAATTCAATCCCTAGTACACCCTCCCCTCCAAAAAATTGACTGAATACTGAAATGTTGTGATAAAATGTAGGAATAAGGAGTTGCTTCTTATGGATAAGCAAAAAAAAGTGCTTTCTGGAGGTGGAATCTACTCCTGGTGAAGATGCTACAAACATTGTTGGAATGGCTAAGAAGGATTTAGAATAGTAAACTCAGTTGATGAAGCAGCAGCAGGATTTGAAAGGACCGACTCTGATTTTGGAAGAAATTTTACTGTGGGCAAAAGGCTATCAAGTGGCCTCACATGCTACAGAGAAATCTTTTGTGAAAGAAAGAGTCAATTGACCAGGCAAACTGTATTGTCTTATTTGAAGAAATTCCACAGCAACTCCCACCCTGACCATAAGCAACCATAAGCCCTGAGGGAAGACCCTCCACCAGCAAAAAGATCAGGACTTCGTGATGGCTCAGAGGTCATTAGCATTTTTAAATTAAGAGGCTGTACATTGCTTTTACACATCATACTATTGGATCCTTAAAAGATGACAGGAGAGTGTAAACATTACTGTTATGTGCACTGACACACCACAACATTCATGTGCCTCGCTTATTGTAATATATGCTTAATTATGGTGGTCTAAAACAGAACCTCCAAGATGGAGATATGGTGGTCTAAAACCATATCTCCAAGGTATGCCTATGCTCACGATGACACACACACACACACACATACACACACACATGTATATATACACACATACATATGTATACATATATATTACAATATGCACATATATATTATATATAAATATTATATATAAATATACACATTATAAGGGTAACCAACCAAAGAACAAAAGCAAAAACTTTTAACTCTATAAATGATGGAAGTGCTGTTATCCATCAGTATCCAGAGGGGATTGGTTTCAGGATCCCTCATGGATACCCGAATCTGCAGATGCTTCAGCCCTTATATAAAATCACGTGGGATTTGCATATAACCTGTGACATCCTCCCATGTACTTTAAATCAGCTCCAGATTACGTATAACAAATACAGTGTAAAAGCTATGTACATAGTTGTTATACTATATAGTTTAGTAATTCTTGAATAAAAAAAGGAAATACAAATGAAAATTAGAAAATGTAGATATGCACTGCTCAATGTCGTTGCCAGTAGCCACATGTGGCTTGCTTGAAATTAAATTTAAAAATTAAGTTAAGTTAAATTAAACACTGAGTTCCTCGTTCACACATGCCAGCCATATTTCAAGTGCTCACTGGTTACAAGTGACTAGTAGCTACCATACTGGACAGTATAGACACAAAACATTTCCATAATCACAGAAGGTCCTACTGGTTAGTACTGGTCTAGAATATAGTTATAATGAAAACTGTACATATGAGAATGTATGGGGTGTGGCTGAAGTACAGCACAATTAACTTTTCTCACCATTAAAAACATGTCAAAAATAGGGAATACAAACACATTTTGTATCTTACTCAAAAGCTTAGAAAAATAACTACAACACAAATTTTAAATACAGGTAAGAGCAGAATTTATCATTAGAAAACAGAAAAAGAACAAATAAATCTGTAATCTATTTATGAAAATACACATAAACTCAAAAGCCCACTTTAATATCAGAAGAAGTAGAATTCAGGCCAGAACAAGCCAAAACATATTAAAAATAAATAAAACATGTAATTTTAAAAATACACAAATATACAAAGGGTAAAAATTCAATATAAATAAAGGAAATATAATAAAAATAACAGAGGAAATTAAAAGAATGAGACTACTTTGCTCAGTTCTCTAGAAATTATCTGAAAATCTGGAGAAAATGAATAATTTTCCAGGAAAATGTAACTTACCAAAGCTGACATCAGACGAAATAGAAAAAAAAATATAAAATGGTTATTTCCATAGAGAAAACAGATTACAAAGAGCTAGAAATCTTCACAGGGGAATTCTACCCAAACTAAAGAGTAGATAATTTCAATATTATGGAAACTATTGCAGAGCATTAAAAAACCCCTTCACATGATATTTTAAAGCAAATGTAATATCAATATTAAAATCTTACACAGTTTCTAAAAACTATCAACAAACCTCATTCTGAATAGTAGTCTTGAAATCCTAAATAAAATATAGAAAACATAATTCAGCAAAACACTAAAAGAAATACACACACACACACACACACACATTTGGTATTGGGTTTGAATCCACGGGTATTCTACCTCTGAGCTACATCCCCAGCTCTTTTTATTTTTAATTTTGAAACAGGGTCTTGCTAAGTTGCTGAGTGCCTTGCAAAGTTGTTGAAACTAGCCTTGAACCTGCAATCCTCCTGTCTCAGCCTCCCACATACTGGGATTACAGGCGTGCACCACCACGCCTGGCAAAGCATGTACTTTTAGACCCAACAATTATACTTCTGACCATTTATTCCATAGATGCCCTAGAAAATATATATTTTGACATTATTAATTGCAGCATTGCCTATAATTACATACAGGAATTACCTAAATATCGCTTTATGAAACTGGTCAATAAAATATGGTATAAGCTTCAATTTGTCTAATAACGGGCTATCATGCAGGTATAAAACAGAATAAAGAGATTTTCTAGACTACTGATATGGCAAGATCTCCAAGCTATAGTGTGATTTAAAACAGCAAAATCTTCTCTGTGTTAAAAAGGGAGAAAATAAGAATATATGCTTACTTTTATTCGTATGCATTTCTGTTCTGGAAGGATACATTAAAAATTCATGGCGATGGTAACCTATAGATGGGTAACAGACATTCAGCGGAAGCTTTTTATTGTATTCCTTTTAATACATTTTTAATTCTTTAAACGATGTGTGTGAGCTATCTATTCATAAATAAATGTAAAATATTTAGCAGAAATACGTGCGCAGAGCGTTTAGAGAGCAGAGCCCTTCAGCCTGAGCTAGTTTTTCTATCATTGTGCCTTAACTCAGAATGTGGGACTGGTCCCTGAATATTGCAGGAGGAAGGGACTTAGAAGGTTGCTGATCTTCCACCCAAGACGCTAATCAAAGCTTTGTTCTGGAACCCGCCTTCATGTGAAAACACCTGGCTGCAATTTTCTGGTTTGTTCAAGTCTGTAGAACCCTTAACTATTATCCTGGGCAGTTGCTGGGTATCCCCCCAGAATAGACTGCGTTTGCAAAGACAGTCCCTTAGCCCTGGCAGCCTGCAGAGCTACTTAGAGAGACAGCAACATTACCTGTGAAAAGGCAAACTCCATAGCACTGATATTAGCTATTTTACTCATAAAAGACCACCTTCCGATGTGCAGTTATTGAAACTTTCTGCTTAATGACCTTCCAGACACACTTCTATCAGGCGAAGCCATCTGTATTGGGGCAAAAATGTACCCACTGCTGTGTTTACTCCACCTAAATTATCTTTATTTAAAGTTTAGGGGGAGAGACATCTATTTGGACATCTGTACTTAACTGATTACAGTGAACTGCCTCTTTCTGTCCTTCGGCCGTGCAGCTGCTGGGAAATGATAAGAGCTCAACATATGGTAGAAGCAAAATCAAAAAGAGTAAGGCTTGCTTTTGCAGGCCAGAAGTTTAGGCACATGGAAGGTGCCTCTGTCTTGCCTCCACCCTGAACACTGGTTTTATTTAAAATAACACATATTTTAACACGTGCCAGGGCAGTGCCGCTATTTTGCTTTGGGAAGGAAAATGCATAGCTTGTGTGTAAACATTCACACCAAACCCTGCCCCCTTCCCCCGTGCAGCCTGCCTCGGGGCTCTGAAGGAAGTGTGTGAAAGGTAGAAATCCTGATTACCTCCGCTGCAGCTTCAGAGGGTTGCTGCCACCTATCGGTATCTGTGAGCATCTGCAGGTGTGTGATGTCTTAACAGAAAATCCAACGAAAGGCGTGCCTATGGAAATGAGAACGTGGAGAGCCATCCCCTGAGCCCAAGACACAGGTCTTTCCACCAGGTCTGTAGGTGAAATAAGAGGAGATAATCCTCCTCCATAAACCACGATGGAGAAAGGAAAAAAAAAAAAACAGAAGAAAAAATAACAACCCTGTCCATCCATTAGGATCCAAGGACTCCTGGGATCCTAGGAACAAGGCTAGAAATGCTCAGATATCATTCTATGCTTGCCAGCTCAGCGTCTATTTGCATTTGTATTCAATGATGCTATTACAATAGAGATGTATGAGTGTTAATTAGTTCTCAAAAAAATTCTTTGTTTTACTTGTTCTGGTCCTATAAATCCTAGACATGAACTCTATTAGGTGCAGGGGACTTTTTAAAGCAACCTAGCTCCAGAAAACATATTCTAAAATATCCCAGACAAGGAGTTTTCAAGTTTGTGTGTGATGGCTAATTTTTATGTGTCAACTTCTCTGGGCCATGGGGTCTCCAGATATGTGGTCACACAGGATTCTGGGTATGTCTGTGAGGGTGTTTTTGGATGCGATTAACATGTACTTATTTATTTATTTAATCTATCTATCTATCTATCTGTTTGTTTATTTATGTATTTATGTATGTATTTATTTATTTATTTATTTATTTATTTATTTACTGTTTTTTTGGTACTGGGGACTGAACCCAGGGGCATTCTACCTCCCAGCTACACCACCAGCCCTATTTTTTATTCTTTATTTTGAAACAGGGTCTCACTAAGTTGCGGAGGGCCTCACTAAGTAGCTGAGGCTGGCTACAAACCTGGATCCTCCGGTCTAGCCTCTCAAGTACTGGGATTACAAACTTGAGCCACCACACCCAATTTGGGATTAACACTTAAATCAATAGGCTGAGTAAAGTAGATTGATCTCCTTCAAGGGGTGGGTTTGGTTGAAGGCCTGCATAGAACACAAGGGCTGGTCCCCCTGTTTAGGGGAATTCCTCTGCTGACAGCTTTCAAACTGGAACATAAATTTCTTCCTATATTCAAGCTTGAATGAAACATCAACTCTTCCTTAGTCTCTGGATGATGTGACTAATACACTGTATTAAAGCATTTTTTAAACAATGCTTTAGGAGTGCATGTTCTATGTGAGCCCAAGGCCAAGAAATTAGTCCACAAGAGAACCAAGAAGCTGGGCATGGTGTCGCACACCTGTAATCCCAGTACTTGGGAGGCTGAGACAGGAGGATCGCGGGTTCGAGTCCAGCCTCAGCAATTGAGTGAGGCCCTCAGCAACCTACTAAGACCCTGTTTCAAAATAAAAAAAAAGAAGAAAAGGTCGCGGTGTAGCTAAGAGGTCGAGTGCCCTTGGGTTAAATCCCCAATATCATAAAAGAGAGAGAGAGAGAGAGAGAGAGAGAGAGAGAACCAAGAATCAGACTCAAAAGTTTTGCCTTTCATTGCTTTCTCTGAATTCACCCATCCATCGCTCCAACCATCTAGTCATTCAGCAAGTATTTGCTGAACATGGCTAACAACATTTTGATGTACTTTAACAATATATAATTTAAATATTTTTCAATCACCTCCATGTCTCCCAATCCAACCACACTCAACAGTTCAGCAGCTCACTGTATAGTTGACCCCGCCTTCCACAGCCACAGCCTCCTGGTTTCCTCCTACCTCGTTCATTGTTCCTTCAGTTCAGTTCCCTGGGTCTTCCTCATGCGAGTGACACAGTAACAAGGCTCTGGTCTGGCCATCTTCTCTTCTCTATTTATACTTTCACCCTAAGGCACTCATCCGATCTCTTGGCTTTCTATGCCTTACCTAATATCTTGATTTCTGCACTTGTATTTCTGATTCTAAACTCACCTTGGTGCTCCATATTCCTATATTCAACCGTCTACTGCCTACATGTTGACACAGTGGCTTAAGTTTGACATATTCAAGATCAAGAACTCTTGATTGTCTCCCTCCATCCCCCACCTGTGAGTTCCTCGTTGCTCTCTCTCTCAAGGATGGTACCACCGGGCTCTCAGTAGCTTCAACCACTCGTGTACGCCGTCCTTCATTCCGGCCTTTCCTTCATCCTCAAAATCAATGCAGACTTTTCTCCATAAGCTCTACACCATCTTAGCTGCTGGAGGATCTTCAGTGGCCACTGGCTTGCGTGCTTGACACTCAATAATCCAGTCTCCACATGGATACCACGGATTGCTTTAAAATGTAAATCAGATCTCTTATTTCTTCTTTACGTAACCACTTTCCACTGTTTTTATTTATTTTTTATGTTTGGTGACACTGCGGATGGAACCCAGGGGTATTCTATTGCTGAGATACACCCCCAGCCCTTTTTATTTTAATTTAAATTTTATTTTTTGAAAACGGGTCTCACTAGGTTGCTGAGAGTCTCACTAAATTGCTGAAGCTGATCTCAAACCCTGCAATCCTCCTGTCTCAGTCTCCCCAGTACTTGGGATTACAGGTATTAGCCACCACACCCAGTTCCATTGTCTTTATTATCATTATTATTATCATTATTGTTATTATTATCATTATTGTTATTACTTTGTTATTTTGGATTGAACCCAGGGGTACCCTACCTCCAAGGTACACCCTCAGCCCTTTTTATTTTTTATTTTGAACCCGGGGTCTCAGGAAGTTGCTGAGACTGACCTTGAACCTGTGATCTTCCTGTCTCAGTCTCTCAAGTACTGGGATTACAAGTGTGCACCACCACACCTAGCTTCCCATTGTCTTTGAAATAAAGTCTACACCCTGACCATTTCTATATATGACCTCGCCTTTGCCCATCTCTCTAAAATCTCATGCTCTACCCTCTGCTTCCTCCCCTCCACACCGCCTCCACACTGGCCTTTTGATGTACAGACTTTGAAATATACTTAATTAAACTATTAGTATATTTGTATTCCCTCTACCTACAACACTCTTGTCTTAGCCCTTCCCAGGGTCGCTTCTCATCCTTTGGGCTTCAGTTCAGTCATTTTCCCACAGAGAAACCCTCGTCACTGTCTATCAAATTGTCCTGCCTATTTCCTTCAGAGCCTTGTCACTCTCTGAAATAGCTTCTGTTTATACTCATTTACTTACAACCTTGCTTCATACACAGACACTAACACATGCTCATCTCGGTCTCGATTATTTCATAGAAACTAATAGATGCTCAACAATATTTACCAAACAGATAACCAATGCACCCATCTCAAGAAGTATTGAAAAACACCGAAACACTACTTTTCAATGTCTCCCAATGCAGGGAATTAGAGTCTAGTCCTGTGTCCCTGGTGACCCCTGCCTCTCAGTGGACTCTTCGGAGGTCATTCAATCTTCTAGAAGCCTCCTGTTCTATGCTCCGGCATTGCTGCTTCATTTGTCTTAATGTATGTCCCATGATTAAAGGAAGAAATTTGCCTTTAAATAGTGCAAATTAGCCCTTCTGGTTAAATTAGGGCAAAATCACATAACACAGTCTAGGCAGTAACATTTCACTCCAAGGGACAATAAATACCAAATCTAATCACATGGCTAACGGGGTTTGTTGGTGACCCGAGTCGTGTTTATTTTTTAAATGAACTTAAAAAAAAATCAGTGCCTATAACTGAATTCAGCTCCCACTTGCGGCTTCTGGTCTCTTCAGGTTTGATTCTCTAAAAACCATGAAAGTCTTACTTGTTTCTTTTTCTGACCCAGAAATCTTGCTTAATCACCTTGTTTCGTGTGCTATGAAGCAACTCTTCTCTCCTGCTCCCTTTGTGGAAATTGTAGATCTGTTTGATATAATAGAAGCACTGGGGAGAAAAGAGCCTTAAAAATGCAACTTGTCATTTCCTGAACCTGTTATCTTAGATCCCTGAACTTGATTTTCCCCACTGGTGCCCAAGTGTGGATCATGACATCTCTCCCCAGACATTCCTAAAGATCAAATGAAATAAACAGAGAGAGGTGCATTTTGGAATCGGGAAAATACCAAATGTCAATGGCGTGTTGTTATTTTTACCTATGATGGAGTGTTTTTTTTAAATGACATCATGATATGGCTAGAGGTCATAAGGAGGGCCAAGGAGCAGAAACCTCACGCGTAGCGTTAGCTTGGAACCGCGCTAAGACACAGTGTCATCTTGACCTTGAAAATAGAACTGGATGAAATCGTCCTGCGGGTCTTTCCAGCTCTGATGTTGTAAATAAAGCTTCAGATGCTAAATGAGGTAACAGTGACTTCCTTCTCTCAGGTGCATCTATGCTTTATGAATTAAAAGGAAGCAATGTAGCTGGGCGTGGTGGCACAAGCTTGTAATCCCAGTACTTGGGAGAGCAGCCAGCCTCAGCTACTTAGTGAGGCCCTCCGCAACTTCGTGAGACCCCGTTTCAAAATAAAGGATAAAAAATAGGGCCGGGGGTGTAGCTTGGAGGTAAAACGCCCCTGGGTTCAATCCCCAGTACCTCCAAAAAAAGAAAAAAAAGGAAACAATGTCCTATAGAATCCCTCAGAGTTGAAGTGTGTCTATGTCTACTATTGACTATATACTAGCACCCACAATCTACCAGGCACTATAATAATAATTCAAACTTTCATAGTCCCATGTGGCTTAAAAAGTGCTTTTCTTCACATTATCTCATGCGATTATCCCAAATGTGGAGAAAAAGGTTATGAGGCCAGTTTTAGAGAAAAAGAAGTAGAAGGTGATAGAAATCGAGGGCCCTGTCCAGTTTCACAGATGTGGTAAATGGACGTCCAGGTTGGGTCATAGAGTTCATGGGCTCATGGGACTGTGTTGTGTCAGCTTTGGCAGACTGCTTTGTGGTGTGGTCCCTGCTCTGGAAATGGCAACCTTCTAAACCACGTATTAGCTTCATGTTACTATCGTGAACTGCCTGAGGCAATTATTTATGAAGAGGAAAGGTTAATTTGGGCTCATGATCATGGAGGTTCCAGTACAAGATCTGCAGCCCCATTGCTTTGAGCCTCTAGGTGAGGGTGGCACATCATGGCAAGGGTACATAGCCAACAACTGTGAATATCACAAGCCAGGAAGAAAGAAGAAGAAGAGGAGGAGGAGGAGGAGGAGGAGGAGGAG
>PVJS01020879.1:0-23270 GCA_004027185.1 Glis glis
TGGGGGAATTGTTATTTTTCCTTTTTTTTTTTTTTTTTGCGGTAATGGGGATTGAACTCGGGCGTTCTACCTCTGAGCTCCACCCCCAGCCCTATTTTTTATTCTTTATTTTGAAACAGGGTCTCACTAAGTTGCGGAGGGTGTCACTAAGTAGCTGAGGCTGTCCGTGAACCGGGATCCTCCGGTCTCCACCTCCCAAGTACTGGGATTACAAGCATGCGCCACCACGCCAGGCTTATTTTTCCTGTCTTAAGTCTAAATTCCTAACCATAATTCTAAGGCTCTGGCTGGGTTTCCTACCTAACCACCACCTGTGTGATCTGTTTTCTTTTCTTTTTTTTTTGGGGGGGGTACCGGGGATTGAACCCAGGGGCGTTCTACCTCCGCGCTACGCCCCCGGCCCTATTTTTTATACTTTATTTTGAAACCGGGTCTCACGAAGTTGCAGAGGGCCTCACTAATGAGAGAGAGAGAAAGAGAGAGAGAGAGAAAGAGCTGAGGCTGGCCGTGAACCCGGATCCTCCAATCTCTGCCTCCCAAAGTACTGGGATTACAAGCGTGTGCCACCACGCCCGGCTCTGTTTTCTTTTCAACTCACTTCCCGTGGTAGGTTTCTTTGTTCTCCTTTCAGCATCTCAGGCATGTCCTACCTCAGGGCCTTCCCTCGGCCTGGGTCACCTTTCCCCAGGCTCTCTTCCCCCCTCCTCAGGGAGGCCTTCTCTGACCATCTATTGAAAACAGCACCCTGTCCTCTGGGGCCCCTGCCCTGCAGCATTGTCACCGTGCTCTTCCCCACTCAGCAGAGCGGTCAGTGTTGTTTTCTGTCACCATCAGCAGGACAAACCCTCTTTGGGTCAGGACCGTATCTTATTACCTCTGGTATCTTCAGAGTCTAGAACAGTGACACACACACAGTAGGTATTCAATACACAGGAGTTGAATAAACAGAACTGAGTCTTCCCAACAGCCCTATGGAGTAAAAAATGTTCCTCTGGCCGGGCGTGGTGGCGCACACTTGTAATCCCCGTACTTTGGGAGGCGGAGACTGGAGAATCCGAGTTTGTGGTCAGCCTCAGCTCGAGCACGCACGCGCTCCCACTCTTTCTCTCTCTCTCCCTGTGTCTCTCTCCCTCTCTACTTAGTGAGGCCTCCGCAACTTCGTGAGACCCGGTTTCAAAATAAAGTATAAAAAATAGGGCCGGGGGCATAGCGCGGAGGTAGAACACCCCTGCGTTCAATCCCCGGTACCGTAAAAAAAAGTTCCTCTCCCCATTTTCCAGAGAAAAAAAGCTCGGAGAGTTGGTTGTACCTGCCCAAAGCCACACAGCTTGAAAGAGGATGAGTTAGCATTGGGGTCTTTAAGGTCCCCAAAATCATCTGCTCCCCCCACACATACCCACTGTGGTGCTGGGGATGGAACCCAGTGCCCGGGGCATGCTAGGCAAGTGCTGTACCACTGAGCCACACCCTAGCCCCCATCTGTCTATATTTTAATTTAATTTATTTGTTTTTGATAGTGAGGACTGAACTCAGGGGCATTTTACCTCCGAGCTACACCCCTGGCCCTATTTTTATTTTTTATTTTGAGTTGCCCCTAAGTTGCTAAGGGTCTCACTAAGTTGCTGAGGCTGACTTCAAACCTACAATCCTCCTGTCTCAGCCTCCCATGTCCTGGGATTACAGGTGTAGGCCACCACACCCAACTTTCTATGTATTTTTTAAGGGAGCGCTAATGAGCCTTGCTTTCTTTTCCCCTCGCTTCCCACCCCGAGATTTTCTGAGACCCTGGCCCGATGGGGAGGGGCAGGTTAGCATCCAGGGCAGGCGGAGCGCACACGGCTTCAATCAATACTGGGCAGACCTCAAACAAACAGCTCAGGAAGTCCGGGAACATTATTGGACCACAGCAAACAAGAGTGCCGGCAGGAAGGGGGGTGGTGGTGAGACCAGCAAGGGAAGCTAAAAACAGATCCCGACCTGCAGCCAAGAGCAAATGGAAGCATTAGGAGGCACTCAGCTGGCTCCCTGAGGACAGCGAGGGGACACAGCCAGAAGCCAGGCTGATGGCGGCCTGCCGCGTGGGCGCACGTTTGCCTAGGCTGCGCCCTTCCTTCTTCCCCCCAAACCCTGCCCCATCCAAATTCCAGTCAACTCCTACTTTCCTTCTTCAAAACATTCCACACAGCCGGGCCCAGTGGCACACACCTGTAATCCCAGTACTTGGGAGGCTGAGACAGGAGGATCGCAGGTTCGAGGCCAGTCTCAGCAACATAGCGAGAGTCTCAGCAACCTAGAGAGACCCTGTTTCAAAATAAAAATAAAAAGGGCTGGGGGTGTAGCTCAGAGGTAGAATGCCCCTGGGTTCAATCCTGAGTACCACAAAAAAAAAATAAAGAAAGGAATGTAAAGTATTGGGAGGCTGTGACAGGAAGATCTCAGGTTCAAGGCCAGTATGTGGTAACTTAGTGAGACCCTGTTTTAAAATAAAAAATATAAAGGGCTGGGGCTGTAGCTCAAAGGTAGAATGCCCCTGGGTTCAATCCCCCAGCACCAAGCAAACAAACACACAAACCATACACACAAGAGACAGCCCTGGGCTTGCTACTTCCCAGCAAGGGGACATGAGAACAGTTCATGTGTGTGTGTGGCTCTTGCTCTTGGAACTGCCTCCCCCGCCCCCCACCAGTGCTGGGGATGGAACCCAGGGTCCTAGGCAAGTGCTCCACCACTGAGCCACGTCCCCAACCCTGGCACTGTTTTTTGTTTTGTTTTGTTTTTTGTTTTTTGGTACTGAGGATTGAACCCAGGAGCATTCTACCTTTGAGCTTCACCCCCAACTCTTTTTTTATTTTTTGTTTTTGAAACAGGGTCTTGCTAACTTGCCGAGGCTGGCCTCAAACCTGCAATCCTTTGTCTCAGCCTCCCAAGTACAAGGATTACAGACAGGTCTGTGCCACCAGGCCCATAAAAGGTTTTTGTTGTTGTTTTCATAAATAAAATAACGAAAGGGCTGAGGATGTAGCTCAATGCCAGGGCACCTCTGGGCACTCAAGTTCTCAGCCATGGTGCCATAAAAATGAAAAAAAGAAAAAAAAAGACCCAGAACACTCTGAAATATTTTCTTATCTGTGAGCCGATTACTCACAGCCAGCTCCTTGCTTAGACCAATGTCAGCTGCACACGAGCAGAGGTTCTTTTCCTGCCTTATTCATGACTGAGTCCTCAGAGCCTAGCACAGGGCCTGGCATGTAGAGATGCTTAGGAAATGTTTGTGGGATAAATGAATGATGCCTGGATGGATGGATGGATGGATGGATGGATGGATGGATGATGGATGGATGGAACTTCTTTTTTTTTTTTTTTTTTTTTTTTTTGCGGTACCCGGGATTGAACCAAGGGGCGTTTTACCTCTGAGCTACACACCGGGCCCTATTTTTTATCCTTTATTTTGAAACCGGGTCTCACGAAGTTGTGGAGGGCCTCACTAAGTAGATGAGGCTGGCCGCGAACCCGGATCCTCTGGTCTCTGCCTCCCAAGTACTGGGATTACAAGCGTGCGCCACCACGCCCAGCTGGAACTTCTTTCTATTCAAGGCAAAAGGAGGGGAAAAAATCAGCATGGATTAGGGACAAGACCCTGTCATAAGGCCCCACCACCACTATCACCCCTGTCTGGGCCTCTGGAGTGACAGGGGTCCCCAGGTTGCCCCCTCCCCTGGGACATTTCTGAATCTCTTCCCTTCCAGACACCTATGGCTCTGCCCAGACTCCGGGCTCCCCTGCCCTTGCCGAGAATCAGGACTGTGGCCTCAGCCCCGTGGGATGTCACCTCTAGCCCCCAGGCCACAGAGGGGGCTTCAGAGTGAGTGGAGAGGACGGCAGGGCTGGGACTCCTGGGTCTAGGGAGAATGGGGTGGGGGAAGGGGCGGAGGGGAAACACACCAGATCCCAGGAAATCCACAGCCCCCAACTCTCCCACTGCAGAAACTCCTAAAGGGAAAGTCCCACCCAGCTGCCCCTGTGGGGCCCATGATCGGTCCCCAGGCCTAGAAGCCAGGTAAGTCCACTCTCCGCTCCCCCAGACTCCCTCCCCTGGCCCGGCCCTGGCCCCCCCACCTCGCTAAGCCCAGATGTGATATAATCTAATACATGTCTCTTTCTGCATCGCAGGGCACCCAGATTTGCTGCTAAAGGGAGCCTCAGGGGCAGAGGGGTCTGTGAAGCAGAAATAAACTGTCAAGCTTGGTCAGTGGTCAGTCTTCTAGCGTGTAAAGGAACAAGGCAGTGGCCACCAGGGGGCAGCTTGGCATTGGGAAAGGGGGTCTCCAGGCCTGATGTCCACCTGATCCACTGGGGAGTCTGGGTACTGGCCCCGCCCACCTTCAGACCGTCATGTGGATTGGGGTCTCTGGCCTCCTCCGTCAGTCCCCTGAGTCCTGTGTCCCAAGTTCTCAGCCATTCAAGCCTCCAGCCCCATCCTGGCAAAAACATTTCTGGCTGGGCATGGTGCCATCCTAGCAAAAACATTTCTGACTGGGTGTGGTGGCACAGGGCTGTTATTCCAATACTTGGGAGACTGAGACAGGAGGATCACAGGTTCAAGGCCAGCCTCAGCAACTTAGCGAGGCCCTGTTTCAAAATAAAAAATAAGCTGGGTGTGGTGGCGTACGCTTGTAATCCCAGTACTTGGGAGGCTGAGATAGGAGGATCGCAGGTTTGTGGCCAGCCTCAGCTACTTAGTGAGGCCCTCTACAACTTAGTGAGACCCTGTTTCAAAATAAAGAATAAAATAGGGCTGGGGGTGCAGGTTGGAGGTAGAACTCTCTGGGTTTAATCCCCAGTACCACAAAACAACAACCAAAAGAAACAAAAACCATTTCTGGACCCAGGTTCTGTGTTCCTGGTCAAAAAGATCACACGTTAGCCAAGTACCGTGGCACACACCTGTAACTGAAGTACTTGGGAGACTGAGAATGGAGAATCACAGGTTGGAAGCCAGCCTCAGCAACTTAAAGAGACCCTCAGCAACTTAATAAGACCCTGTTTCAATTATGTGTGTGGGCGGGGTACTAAGGATTGAATCCATAGCCATTCTACCTCTGAGCTACACACCCAGCCCTTTTTACTTTTTATTTTGAAACCAGGTCTTACTAGGTTGCTGAGAGTCTCTCTACATTGCTGAAGTTGTCCTCGAACCTGTGATCCTCCTGTCTCAGCCTCCCAGGTACTGGGATTACAATCATGCACCACCAAACCCAGCTCAAAATTTTAAAAATGAAAAGGGCTGGGGGTGTACCTCAGAGGTAGAACATCCCCGGGTTCAATCCCCACTACCGCTAAAAAAACCACCAACAAAAAAATAACCCTCACATTTCCTTGAGATTGAGGCTCCCAGTGTTGACACAACCTGCCATTTCTTCTCTTTTTTCTCCAATTCCTTCATGTCCTTCTCCCACAGTAATAACCGCCAGGCTAAATGGCACGAGGAAGCACCTCCCTACCTCCTCACTAGTCCCACAGGGACCCAACCTCCCTCCACTTGAGGCTAAAGCAGTCCACACCCTGAGCCACTGCCCCACGTGAGCCCTGCGCTGAACACGGCTGCCCAGGAAGAAGCCGCATCTGTGTTCTGCAGCTCACAGTCCAGAGAGCGACATACCTGGGATGACCCAGAGTGGGCACCACGGGGGTGGAGGGGACTGCAGGAGCGCAGAGGGGACCCCTGTCCAGCCTGGGAAGTCAGGGAGGGCTTCCAGGAGGAGGGGATGTCTGTATTGAGACTTAAAAGATGACGAAAGAGAGCCAGGAGTGGTGGTGCACATGCCTGTAATCCCAGTACTTGGGAGGCTGAGACAGGAGGATCACAGGTTCAGGGACAGCCTCAGCAAGTAGTGAGACTATCATCAACCTAGCGAGACCATGTTTAAAGAAAGAAAAAAAAAGATGACAAAATATATCTGTGGGAAGGAATCATAGATTCAGTTCCAAGCAACAGAAGCCGCCTCTGGGACAGAAAGGGAATTTACTGGAGTCAGGCGTGGTGGCACATGCCTGTAATCCCAGTACTTGGGAGACTGAGATAGGAGGATTGCAGGTTAAAGGCCAGCCTTAGCAATTTAGTGAGGCCCTCAGTAACTTAGCATGACCCTGTTTCAAAATAATAATAATAATTTTTTAAAAAAGGCTGAGCCGGGTGTGATGGCTCACACTTGTAATCCCAGTACTTGGGAGGCTGACACAGAAGGATCACAGGTTCACGGCCAGCCCCAGCTACTTAGTGAGGCCCTCTGCAGCTTAGTGAGACCCTGTTTCAAAATAAAGAATAAAAAAATAGGACTGGGGGTGTAGCTTGGAGGTAGAATGCCCCTGGGTTCAATCCCCAGTACCGGAAACAAAAAAGAGGATTTATTGGGAATATTTGGGGGGGAAATCATTCACAGAAACCCAGGAGTAACTTGGAGAGCCAGGAGTGGAGAACTGAGCAAGAAGGCTGGCAGCCGGCCAGCAGTGGCCACCCAGCCATGGTCACACCACAGAACCGGTCTGATGAGGACACAGTGGGGCCCCAGTGACCACAGGACACTGCAGTCCTCTCGCTGCCCCAGAAACAGGATGTGGCTGCTGTTCTCATTAGCGGCAGCTTCTCACAAATCACTCCCGCCCTGGCGGCAGAGGGCAGCCATTGCATTACAGCTCGCATCGCTGCAGTCAGGACGCAGGCAGGGGCCGGCCGAGTGGTTCCGGCTCAGGGTGTGATCAAACGGTGCAATCAGGTGGTACCTGGAGCAGGACAGCCGGCTGCGCAGGTGTCTCTGCAGTCTCCAAACTCCCCGTGCAAGTTCCACACTGGCCAACTTGGGTTTCCCCCAATGTGGCTGTCTCCAGTGGCCACACTGCTTGTACAGTGGTCAGAGGCTCCCAGGTGAGTGCGGTCGCCCTTCGAACCTGTGGATTCGACCAACTGTGGATTCAGAACAGAGACAGAGAGCTGGGCGTGGTGGCGCACGCTTGTAATCCCAGTACTTGGGAGGCTGAGACCGGAGGATCCGGGTTCGTGGCCAGACTCAGCTACTTAGTGAGGCCCTCTGCAACTTCGTGAGACCCGGTTTCAAAATAAAGGATAAAAAAATAGAAAAAAATAGGGCCAGGGGTGTAGCTCAGAGGTAGAACACCCCTGGGTTCAATCCCCGGTACCAAAAAAAAAAAAAAAGAAGAAGAAGAAGAGAGAGAGAGAGAGAGAGAGAGTGTGTGTGTGTGTGTGTAGTGGTACTGGAGATTGAACTCAGGGGAGTTCTACCTCTGAGCTACACCCCTAGCCCTATTTTATTTTTTATTTGGGAACAGGGTCTCTCTAAGT
This sequence comes from Glis glis, assembly GCA_004027185.1. NCBI lineage: Eukaryota > Metazoa > Chordata > Mammalia > Rodentia > Gliridae > Glis > Glis glis. The sequence continues at coordinate 7,358 of PVJS01020879.1, forward strand.
TGTGGAGGGCCTTGCTAAATTGCTGAGGCTGGCCTCCAACCTGCAATCCTCCAGTCTCAGCCTCCCAAGTATTGGGATTACAAATGTAGACCACCACGCCTGGCTAAAATGTGTATATTTTTTATAAATTGCAAACCCAAGCCAGGCGTGGTGGCACACACCTGTAATCCCAGTACTTGGGAGGCTGACACGGGAAGATCACCGCTTCGAATACAGCCTCAGCAATTTAGTGAGGCCCTCCACAATTTAGTGAGACCCGTTTCAAAAGAAAATAGGGCACCGTGCGTGGTGGCGCATGCTTGTAATCCCAGTACTTGGGAGGTAGTGACTGGAGGATCCGGGTTCGGGGCCAGCCTCAGCTACTTAGTGAGGCCCTCCACAACTTCATGAGACCCTGTTTCAAAATAAAGTATAAAAAATAGGGCCAGGGGTGTAGCTCGGAGGTAGAACACCCCTGGGTTCAATCCCCGGTACCGCAAAAAAAATAAATAAATATATAAATAAAATAGGGCTGGGGGTGTAGCTCAGAGGTAGAATGCCCCTGGGTTCAATTCCCAGTACTAAAAAAAGAAACTGTATGGGTTTGAGGGGTGGGGACATAGACCCCCACCTCTTCATGGAAAGTGTTTGGCTCAGATTATAGATGACCACGCGGAAATGGGAGATCAGTTGCATCCATCTTTGGGAAATAGGATCTGCCCCAGCAGCCACAGCTTCTTCTCCAGTATTAACTCCTGGCATGAAAGTATGGCAGAATTTGGCCAAGCAGAGGTCACTGCAGCTCCAATAGAGGCAGGAAAGCAAACATCTGTCCTTGTTGGCTTCAACAGAGGGCATCAATCTTGCAAACGCTAAGGATTGCACCTGGGCGTGGTGGTCCATGCCTTGTAGTCCCAGCACATGGGAGACTGAGGCAGGAGGATTGCAGGTTCGAGGCCAGCCTCAGCACCTTAGACACTGTCTCAAAATAAAAAATAGAGCTGGGCATGGTGGCACACGCCTGTAATCCCAGTACTTGGGAGGCTGAGACAGGAGGATCACAGGTTCAAGGACAGTCTCAGCAAGTAGTGAGACTCTCATCAACTTAGCGAGACCCTGTTTCCAAATAAAAATAAAATAGAGCTGGGGGTGTAGCTCGGAGGTAGAATGTCCCTGGGTTCAATCCCCAGTACCACAAAATAAATAAATAAATAAATGATACAAATAAAAAATAGAAAGTGCTTGGGGTATCGCTCAGTGGCAGAGCACCTCTGGGTTCAATCCCCAGTGCCACTAAGTAAATAAGAGTATATGGGAGGATGTGCATAGGTTATATGCAAATATTTATGCCATTTTATATAAGGGACTTGAGCGTCCTGGGGGGGCAGGGTCCTGGAACCAGTCCCTCAACACCAAGGGACAGCTGTATACAGTCACATGGCACATAAGGTGTTTTAGCAGACCATGGACCACAGATGCAACCGTGGTTCCACAAGATCATTTCACCTGGTGACATCAGAGCCATCTTAGTTTGTGTAAGTCTACTCTATGATGCTCAGCCAGTGACAAATCGCAGAACAACACCTTCCTTGGAACACTTCCCCATCGTCAAGCGACACACGACTGCACGTCTATGCACGTGAGACTGCAAGGACAGAATTGGAAAATTATTTCATTCTGTCTACAAATATTTACTCATCCCGTGCCAAGCACTGTCCTAGGCACTGGAGATAAAGTCCTGAACCAGAGAGAGTTCCTGGTCTCTTGGATCTTAGATTCTGGGCCAAACAATTAAAAAAAAATAAACACAATGGATCTGGCAGCGATAAATGTTAAGGAGGAAAAATGTAGTAAGAGAAGGGGAACAAGGAGTGGCTGGGAGAGCGGGAGTTGCCACTGGAGATAGGAGGGCTGAGGAACACTGTAAGGAGGCGAGCTGGGGGAGAGAGGGGAAGCAAGCGAGGGAGGAAGCTATGCAGGGAGGAATGTTCTGGCAGAGGGGAGAGCAGGTGCAAGGCCCTAAGGCTGCAGCCTAGCTGGTGTGTTGAGGAACAGCGTGGCAGCAAAGAGACCAATGCGCTGTGACTGGAGCTCAGGAGGGGGAGTGAGCTGCGGAAGGGGGCAGGGAGAAACTGAGAGCCCGACCCAGGACCCTGAAAGCTATGGAGAGAACTTTTTCTTTGGTACTGAGGATGAATCTAGGAGCATTCTACCTTCGAGCCACATTCCCAGTCCTTTTATTTTATTTGCGGTACTGGGGATGGAACCCAGGGGCATTCTACCTCCCAGCTACACCCCCAGCCCTATTTTTTATTCTTTATTTTGAAACAGGGTCTCACTAAGTAGCTGAGGCTGGCCTCGAACCTGTGATCCTCCTGTCTCAGCCTCCTAAGTACTGGGATTACAAGCGTGTGCCACCACGCCCGGCTTTTATTTTTTATTTTGAAACAGGGTCTCACTAAGTTGCTCAGGCTGGCCTTGAACCTGCAATCCGCCTGTCTCAGCCTCCTGAGTCACTGGGATTACAGGCGTGCGCCAGCCACAGTGCTCAGCTAAAACTTTAAGCTTTTACTGTGAGTAAGACAGGAGCCACAAGGGGACTTTGAGCAGAACACTGACACCAAGATGACTCACATTTTAACGGGGTGCTTCTGGCTGTTTGGGGAGACTAAATTGTAGATGACAGAGGCAGGTAACGTTACAATACTAGTTTCTGCAAGTCTGTGCGGGGCCAAGGCTGGGATTTGTGACTTCCCACTTTCTTTTTTATTTTGATACTAGGGATTGAACCCAGGGGCTTTCTACCTCTGAGCTACATCCCCAGCCACATTTATTTATTTATTTATTTATTTATTTATTTATTTATTTGCAGTACCGGGGATTGAACCCAGGGGCATTCTACCTCTGGGCTATACCCCCAGCCACTTTTATTTATTTATTTATTTTCATTTATTTATTTATTTATTTATTTATTTATTTATTTATTTTTGCAGTACCGGGGATTGAACCCAGGGGCATTCTACCTCTGGGCTATACCCCCAGACCTATTTTTTATTTTTTATTTTGAAACAGGGTCTCACTAAGTTGCAAAGGGCCTCACTAAGTAGCTGAGACTGGCTGCGAACCAACCCGGATCCTCCGGACTCAGCCTCCCAAGTACTGGGATTACAAGTGTGCACCACCACACTCGGCTTACTTTTATTTTTTTATTTTGAAATAGGGCCACTGATAGGAAGAGAGGGTCACCATGCCTGGCATGACTTCCCTCTTTCTTACACATTCCATGCTGTCCTCCTCCCTCACCTAGCACCTGGGCCAGCAGTGTTCTTTTTTTTTTTTTTTTTTTTTTTGCAGTACTGGGGATTGAACCCAGGGGTGTTCTACCTCTGAGCTACACCCCCGGCCCTATTTTTTATACTTTATTTTGAAACCTGGTCTCACGAAGTTGCGGAGGGCCTCACTAAGTAGCTGAGGCTGGCCGCGAACCTGGATCCTCCCGTCTCAGCCTCCCAAGTACTGGGAGTACTGGGATTACAAGCGTGCTGGAAAGTAGACAGCTGGTGAGAAAGAACCTACCAGGGTCCAGCCCGGGTAAGCAGGTGCACAGGCCAGGGACAGAAGAGCCAGGGAGTGGGCATGTGAGCGTCCCTGTCCCGGGGAACACCTGCACTGTCTTGGAGTGTGGCTGCATTTGTCCAAGAGTGAGTTTGTGTTGTGTCCTGAGACCGGGTGGAATTTGCATGTGAGCCCGTGTTAACTCTGAATTTGCCTCTTGCAGACCTTCCCTGAGCACCTGCCCTGACCCCCACAGGGGTTCATAGTCCAGTGAGGGAGTCAGATCCACCCCCAGACAGAGACTACCCAGACTATGTGGATAGGGGTCCCAGGGAGTTGGGGGGAATGGAGGGAGCCTCAGGAAGGGCTTCCTGGGGGAGGGGATGGTGTAGCTCACACTCAAAGGTCACCTTCGCCTGTGTAACAACTGCTCTCCTGTATGACAAATGGATAAAGTAGCTTTGACCAGTCAGGCCACTCACTCCCAGGCTGACCTGAAATCTTAGCCTTCCCTTGGGTTGGACGGGAGGCTCCATGGCCCCTTGTTTTACCAGTGACCCTCCCCCAGGCTGATCAGATACCCAAGGAATCTCTCCCAGCATGACCAGTGACCCCTTATTCTGACCAGTATCCTGGGCGCTCTTCTCCCAGGTAACCAGTGCCAACCCTCCCCCCACCCCCAATCAGCCATCTAGGAATCTTGTCCCAGTCTGACCTGGCTTACAGGAGCCTTGAGCAGTCTGATCTGTGACCGCCTCAGTCGGAACTGTGACCCTCTTCTGATCAGTGGCCCGCTCTTCCTCTTCCCCAGGTGCCCCGGCCTCTGCCCCTCCTCCACCCACCTGCCCCTGCCAGCCTCATTCCCCGCCCCTCCCCCAAGGTAGGGAGGGAATGAGGGGAGAGAAGGAAGGAGGAAGGGGGGTGACATTCCTGGGATTCCCTGGATGGAGGGAAGCCAGGGAGGGCTTTAGGAGGAGAGCCAGGAGGGCACCCCGCACCCCCACCTCATCCTCCAGGGGCCTAGGCAGAACTGGGATTTGAAGACCACCAGAGATAGAGATTGAACGGGTCAGTTCCAGGCCACTGGTCGCTCAGATGAGGGGCCCAGCCCAGAGCACAGGGACAGCACAAAGCATGGCGGGGCAGTCCGGGAGAAGCTGCCCGGGCCACTTATAATGCCGAGGGTCACTCCTTGCACTGGGAGAGGCCAGCGCGGGCCACTGGTTGTAAAATCCAGGATGCAGGCGCCGCTGGCTACTTGTCCCGGTGGGCCCGAGTCGCCCAGGCCCCAGATCTGAATGAAGGGAGAGTGTCCGCGAGTGTCCACTAGGATTCCAGCTCGGACACCGGCCGGACCGGTTGTCCAGGGCTCCCGCCGCGGGCATGGCCAGCCGGAGCGGGGCAGGCGCGGCTGGGGGACGGAGCCGGGCGGCCGCCGCGCGGTGGCAGGTCCGCGGGGCGGTGGGAGGTCCGCTCCGGGCAGCGGGAGGTCCTGGCCGGGCGCCCGGGCGGGGGACGCGGGGCGGGGCCGGGGGCGGGGCCAGAGAGGGCGTGGCCATGGAGGGGCGTGGCCTCCGCGGTCCGCCCGCCGCCCGCAGCGCAGCCCAGCCCGGCCCGGCTCAGTCGCCGCCGCCGCCGCCGCCGCGAACATGGAGCCCCCGGACGCCGCGGCGCGCTCGGGCCCGCGCCTGCTGTGGCTCGCGCTGGTGCTGGCGGCGCACCCAGGTAGGGCTCGGGTGGAGGGCCGGCGGATGGGGGCGGCCCCGGGGGACCCCGGGAAGGCCAGGGGAAGGGGCTCTCACTCACCCCAGGAAGCCAAAGCTGGGGACCCGGGGAGAAGAAGCAAAATCTGGGGACTCAGGGGAGGAGGGGACATGGGGTCATTGGGAAGTACCCCTCCCAGCGAGAGACCTGGGGACGGTCTGGCAGCAGGGCTGGAGATACCACAGCTTTGGACCAGAGACAACCTGAGAAAGTCCCTTCCTTCCCCGCCCAGGACCCTGGAACCTGGACCATGAGTCCCCTATTCCCTCGGGTCCCTGGATTCTGGACCCTTCCCCCACTGCTCCCTTAGACCCAAAACTCTAGTCCCCTCCCTGGTGGCTAGAGTGGCTTCCCCCAGGACAAAGAAGACCAAAACCCCAAGAATGTCCCCTCAGAGGTTTTCAAGTTTTGAGGGGATCAGGCACCCCCAAGAAAAGTTAGGGACCCTATAGCTAAGCCAGTAATTGATACAATTGAGGGTTTCTCCAACCTAAATTCAGAGTTCAGGCTCTCTGCAAAGAACCCGCCTCCCTCGGAAAGGGCCAGAGGACCAGCCCAGAGCAGTGACAGTGGACAAAGTGTTGCCGACTGACAGCGACAGCGTCCCCTTCCCGGGGCCCCAGATAAATCCACACACCTGCATGGCTGCGGGAAGGGAGGAGGCCCTGAGGGGTTGGGGACAGGGGAAGGGAGATAGGAAAGAAATCGGGGGAGAGAGAGAGGACATCTCTGCCTTCCCGGGCTCGCTGCAGCTTAGACCCAGCCCCTGGCACCAGCCTGGCCCCAAGTCCGGTCCCCTGGGACAGGCCAGGGCCAGAGGTGGGGGCCTGGGAATCTAGGCCCCGCCACAAACTTGGTAAATAGTGGGTCCCCAGGGGTAGGCCTGGGCCAGGCTGGGCAGGGAAGGGAAGAGAGGTTCTAAGAACTGAGTGCTTTGCCAGGATGCCAGCCCAGAGGGTAAAGAGCGTGGTGTTTTCCCAGCAGAAGCTGCTCCATCTGCCAGAACCCAAATAGGAGGCCAGGACCCAGCCTCCTGAGTCCCCAGGCCCTGGGAGTCCAGGGCCCTGGACCCTTCGCCCTAGGACCCAGGGTTGAGTCCCCCAGCTGCCTCCCCCTCAGGACCCCAAATCCTGGCCTCTCCCTCTCCCCGCTGAGGCGACTTACCTTACCCTCTTCGCTCTTCTAGTAAAGAGACAGGGGGGCCAAGGGGCGGGTAGGGGGCTCTGGCGCCAGGCCGGGCAGGTCTCAGCCAGCCTGCCCCTCCCACATTCCTGAAACCTGCCCAGCCCTGTCCCCCTCGCCACCCCCACACACCCATCCTGCCTCAGCCCTCGGTTGTGGGCCCAGAGGCAGCCCACACCCCAGCCCCCCATGCATGGGACAACAGAAGAGCCCCAGAGCTGAGAGACATGGAGGCTGAGGGAGGGAGGTTGAGGGAGGGAGGCTGAGAGAGACAGAAGCAGAGACAGGGACGGAGACTAGCCGCGCTTGAGGAGGTGGAGACCAAGCTGGAAAGGCTTTTCTTCTACATCCCTGGGCCAGGCCCTGCCCAGGGTGCTGGAGGCATAGGGATGAGCCAGGCCGGGTCCTGCCCTCTAGGGGTGTTTGCTCTAATGGGAGAAGAGCTGGCAGAAAAGTCTTCCCTCAGGAGTATTGAACAGAGTTGGGCGTGGTGGCACACGCTTGTAATGCTTGTAATCCCAGTACAAGATCACAAGCATGTGCCACCACACTTGTAATTGGGGGGCTGAGACAGGTGGAGCGCAGGTTCGCAGCCAGCCTCACCTACTTAGTGAGGCCCTCCGCGACTTAGTGAGACCCTGTTTCAAAATAAAGAATAAAGCCGGGCGTGGTGGCGCACGCTTGTAATCCCAGTACTTTGGGAGGTGGAGACCAGAGACCGGAGACCGGAGACCGGAGGATCTGGGTTTGCGGCCAGCCTCAGCTCTTTCTCTCTCTCTCTCTCTCTCCCTCTGTCTCTCTCTACTTAGTGAGGCCCTCCACAACTTCATAAGACCCGGTTTCAAAATAAAGTATAAAAAATAGGGTCAGGGGTGTAGCGCGAAGGTAGAACACCCCTGGGTTCAATCCCCGGTACTGTAAAAAAATAAAGAATAAAGAATAGGGCTGGGGGCGTAGCTCGGAGGTCGAATGCCCCTGGGCTCATCCCCAGTACCACACACACACACACACATAAAAAGGAGTATTGAACAAAAACCACCAGGGTCCTGTGCAGCCTGGGGTGGGGTCAGCCCTTAGCTCTGCAAGTGAGGGTAGAGATGGAGTCACCTGTGGGGTCTAAGAAGGAGATGAGAGATGGAGGGAAAGAGGAGCTGAGTCTGAGGGAGGAAGACTGGGGGCTGGACCCCTGGGTCTGAGGGAGGAGGGCTGGGGTCTGGACCCCTGGGTCTGAGGGAGGAGGGCTGGGGTCTGGACCCCTGGTCTGAGGGAGGAGGGCTGGGTCTGGACCACTGGTATGAGGGAGGAGGGCTGGGGTCTGGACCCCTGGGTCTGAGGGAGGAGGGCTGGGGGCTGGACCCCTGGTCTGAGGGAGGGGGGCTGGGCTGGACCCCTGGGGTTGAGGAGGGCTGGGGCTGGAGGCTTTCCCTCTTGGTGGCTGGAGGCTTTCCCTCTTGGTGGCTATGTGGAGCTCCCCGCTGTTCCGCAGGCGCATGGGCTGAGATGCGCTTGTCAGTGCCCCCGCTAGTAGAGGTGATGCGAGGAGAGCCCGCCACGCTGGACTGCGCCCCCTTGGACAACCCGGGCCACTTCGAGCTGGAGTGGTTCCTTGTGAGTGCTTTGGCTGGGGGCCAGGGGACCAGGTGGGGAGGCAGAGAGGTGCCGGGGTCACATCAGGGCTACCCACATTCACACCCTCCTCTGAGCCTGAAAGACCAAGAGAGATCCACCAAACTATGTGTTTCTTTTTTTTGGGGGGGGGATGCTGGGGATTGAACTGAGTTACAATCCCAGACCATTTTATTTTATTTTATTTTATTTTATTTTATTTTATTTTATTTTATTTTATTTTTGGTACTGGGAATTGAACCCAGGGGCATTCTACCTCTGAGCTACACCCCCAGCCCTATTTTATTTTTTTTTTTTATTTTGAAACAGGGTCTCAATAGGTTGATGAGAGTCTCACTACTTGCTGAGGCTGTCTTTGAACCTGCGATCCTCCTGTGTCAGCTTCCCAAGTACTGGGATTACAAGCGTGCACCACCACGCCTGGCTCCTCTTTATTTTTTATCTGGAAACAGGTCTTACTAAGCTGCTGAGAGCCTTGCTAAATTGCTGAATCTGACCTCAAACCTGCGATTTTCCTGTCTCAGCCTCCCAAGTACAGGGATTACAGGCACGGGCCACCGCACCCAGCTCTTTCTTTTCTTTTTTTTTTTTTTTTTTTTTTGTGTGTGTGTGTGTTTGTGTGTGTGTGTGTGTGTGTGTGTGGTACTGGGGATTAACCTTAGGGGCATTCTACCTCTGAGGCCTCCCAAGTACTGGGATTACAGGCGTGCGCCACCACACCCAGCTTTTTATTTTTATTTTGAAGCAGGGTCTTGCTAGGTTGATGAGAGTCTTACTTCTTGCTGAGGCTGTCCTTGAACCTGCAATCCTCCAATCTCAGCCTCCCAAGTACTGGGATTACAGGTGTGAGCCACCATGCCTGGCTCCAGCTCTTTCTACTTTACAGATGGGGAAGTTGAGGCCCAGTGAGGGGAAGGCATTCTCCATGGTCCGAGGTGTCTGAGCCGGGAGAAGTGTGGAGTGGAAGTCATCCTCACTGGCTCTTGAGAGAGGAACCATACAGTGACAGATACCCTGAAAGCCAGAGACTGGAGAGGAGAAGGAAAAGAATTGAGAGTCAGGGCAGGAGGGGAGAGACTGACAGAGGAGGAGAAATGGAGACAGAATGAGATGGAGGAAAGAGGGACATGGAGAATAGCCGAGCATGGTATGCATGCCTGTAATCCCAGTCCTTGGGAGGCTGAGGCAGGAAGATCACAGGTTCAAGGCCAGCAAGACCCTGTTTCAAAATAAAAAAAAGCCAGGCGTGGTGGCGCACACCTGTAATCCCAGTACTTGGGAGGCTGAGGCAGGAGGATCGCAGGTTGAGGACAGCCTCAGCAACTTAACAAGACCCTGTTTCCAAATAAAAAATAAGCCGGGCATGGTGGTGCATGTCTGTAATTCCAGTACTTGAGAGGCTGAGACAGGAGGATTATAGGTTCGAGGACAGACTCAGCAACATAGTGAGACTCTCAGCAACCTAGCAAGACCCTGTTTCAAAACAAAAAATAAGAGCCGGGCGTGGTGGCGCACGCTTGTAATCCCAGTACTTTGGGAGGCGGAGACCGGAGGATCCGGGTTCGCGGCCAGCCTCAGCTCTCTCGCTCTCTCTCTCTCTACTTAGTGAGGCCTCCGCAACTTCGTGAGACCCGGTTTCAAAATAAAGTATAAAAAATAGGGCCCCTGGGTTCAATCCCCGGCACCGCAAAAAAAAAAATAAATAAATAAAAATAAAAAATAAAACGGGCTGAGGGTGTAGCTCGTAGAATGCCCCGGGTTCAATCCCCAGCACCACACACACACACACACACACACACACACACACACTAGAAATAAAAAGAACTGGGGGTGTGGCTCGGCAGTAGAATGCCCCTGGGTACAATCCCCAGTACTAAAACAAAAGAACTAGAACAGAGAGGCAACCAGGAGGGAGGGGAGAGACCAGGTGGGGCAGATGGATGAGACAGGCCCGACCCATGGGGTGGCAGAAGGAAAGGGCCCCGGGGAGCTGAGACCCCCCCTTGCGCCCGCCTGCAGACTGACCGCTCGGGGGCGCGCCGCCACCTAGCCTCTGCAGTGCCACAGGGCTCGAGGTTCCAGAGCACAGTGCACGACTCTCAGGGCCGCAGCCCCCCATACCAGCTGGACTCCCAGGGGCGCCTGGTGCTGGCCGAGGCCCAGGTGGGAGACGAGCGGGACTACGTGTGCGTGGTGAGGGCTGGGGCAGCGGGCACCACCGAGGCCACTGCAAGTCTCCGCGTGTTTGGTGAGTGTCCCCAGGCACCCCTGGGTGGGGGGACCAGGCAGGCAAGGGCCCACGGAAGGAGCTTCTGACATGCACATCTTCCCCATAGCAAAACCAGAGGCCACCGAGGTGTTCCCCAACAAAGGGACACTGTCTGTGATAGAGGAGTTTGCACAGGAGGTACGTTGGGGGGTGGCCTGGGGGGCGGGGAGGGGACCACAGATCTGGGCAGCGTAGTGCCAGAAGTGGGGGAGCGGGACTATGACTTCTGCTCTGGGGAGACGTCTAAGGAGGGGAACCTGAGGGCAAAGGGGACCCAGACTTCAGAGTCCCAGCCCAAAGCCCAGGGTCATGCCTGCTTCTGCCTCAGATCGCCACCTGCAACAGCCAGAACGGGAACCCAGCCCCCGAGATCAGGTGGTACCGAAACGGGCAGCGCCTGGAGGTGCCCATGGAAATGAACGCAGGTGAGCGGGACCGGGGCCTGGCAGGACCTGGGCTGGGGTGCGCAGTGGCCGGGGCCTGCTGACTGCCTTTGCCCTCCCTCCCAGAGGGCTACATGACCAGCCGAACTGTCCGGGAGGCCTCGGGCCTGTTGTCCCTCACCAGCACTCTGTACCTTCGGCTCCACAAGGCTGACCGGGATGCCAGTTTCCACTGCGCCGCTCACTACAAACTGCCCTCGGGCCAGCACGGCCGCCTGGACAGCCCAGCCTTCCGCCTCACCCTGCACTGTGAGCAGATGTACCCCAACCCGTGCCTCACCGAGGCCCGGCCCGCGCCTCACACCCCCTTCTGGCCCTCTATCCCTTACCTCCGGCCCCGTGTGGGCTGGGCCAGCTGCTGACTTCTGGCCTCTGACATCAAATGCTAGCACATCGTGACTCTGACCCCTGCATAGCAACCCAAACCCCACGGACCACTCCACCCTCTCACTTCAAATTGGGTTCCCATATGATACGTGGCCCCAAATCTCACACCGACCGTCACCCTCGTTGACCTCTGACCCTTGACCTGGAGACTCAGTTTATCTCAAGCTCTAGTATGTGCTCTCAGAATAAGTATGAATCTGAGCCTTAAAAATATGACCTAGCAGGGCACAGTGGTAGATGCCTGTCATCCCTGTACTTGGGAGGTTGAGACAGGAGGACTGCAGGTTTGAGGACAGCCTCTGCAACTTAGTGAGGTTCTCAGCAACTTACCAAGATCCTGTTTCAGAATTAAAAAAAAAAAAAGGCCTGGGGGTGTAACTCAGAGGTAGAATGCCCCTGGGTTCAATCCCCAGTACCACACATGCACACACACACACACACACAAAAATGACCTAGCCAGACATGGCATGGTGGCTCACACTGGAAGATCACAGGTTCGAGGCCAGCCTCTGCAACTTAGCAATACTCTCAGCAACCTAGCAAGACCCTGTTTCAAAACAAAAAATAAAGCCGGGCCTGGTGGCGCACACCTGTAATCCCAGTACTTGGGAGGCTGAGACAAGGAGGATCCCAAGTTCAAGGCCAGCCTCAGCAACTTAATGAGGCCCTCAGCAACTTAGTGAGACCCTGTTTCAAAATAAAGAATAAGGTGGGCATGGTGGTGCATGCTTGTAATCCCAGTACTTGGGAGGCTGAGACAGGAGAATCTGGGTTCACGGCCAGCCTCAGCTACTTAGTGAGGCCTCCGCAACTTAGTGAGACCCTGTTTCAAAAATGAAGTAAAATAGGGCTGGGGGTGTAGCCCGGAGGTAGAATGCCCCTGGGTTCAATCCCCAGTACCGCCAAAAAAAAAAAAAAGAATATTAAAAAATAAAGAATAAAAAGGGCTGGGAGTGTAGCTCAGAGGTAGAATGCCCGTGGGTTCAATCCCTAGTACCACAAAAACGTACATATATATGCATACATATATATATATATATATATATACATATATATATATAATCTCCTATCACCTTGGACCACCCACAGCGCCCCCTGCCACAGGGTGACTCTGCCTTCATCCAGCCTCAAGCCTCACCCTCATCCTGTTTCCTGTCTCCCCTAGATCCCACGGAGCACGTGCAGTTCTGGGTGGACAGCCCGTCCACCACAGAGGGCTGGGTGCGCGAGGGTGACGCGGTCCAGCTGCTCTGCCAGGGGGATGGCAGCCCCAGCACCGACTACACATTTTTCCGCCTTCAGGTGACCCACCCTATGATCCCTTTGGAGCCCCTGACCCCATTCTGTGACATACTTACCTGCACCAACTTCCTTTTTAAAATTTTTTTTAAATTTAATTTTATTTTTTTGCGGTGGTGGAGATGGAACCCAGGGCCTTGCTTGGCAAGTTCTCTACCACTGAGCTACCCAGCCCGCAGCTTCTCATTTTGACCTGGGGGGGCCCCCTCGGGGTAGCAAGGCACCTGGCATAGTGACCCACGAGCTCAGAGGCCCTGACTTGGGTGTGCCCTGACTGAGCATGATACCTAACCTGGGCGACGCCCGACTTGAATGGGCTCTGGCCTGGCATGGCGCCAACCTGGTGACCCCAGGCCCTGATGGGCTAGGGTGGCTCCTGAGCCTGGCTCCTCATCTCTGATCACCCAGGACAAGCAGGAGGAAATGCTAAGTACCAACCTCGAAGGGAACTGGACCCTGGCAGGGGTGTACCGGAACCAGAGTGGGACCTACGGCTGCAGAGTGGAAGACTATGACGCCGCTGAGGACGTGCTGCTCACCAAGACCCTGGAGCTGCGCGTGGCCTGTGAGAGCCCTGCGGGGCGGGGAGACCAGGAGGGGCCCTGACACCAGCTGCCTCCAACCCCAGCTCTGCATTTCTGTGGTCTGCCCTGGGTCCCTGCCCCACCTCCTCTAATCTACCCTACACAAGACCACGAGAGAGCTCTTTCCAGAGCACACACCTGATCACACACACACCTTAGAACTTGCTATGGCTCCCTGGTGCTTTGGGGAGAAAGCCCAGATCCCACTCCACAGCCTTGACGGCTCATCTGGCCAGCTTCACTAGGAGCTGACCCTCCCCCAGTCAGGGCTGTCTCCTTGTAACACCCCAAACTCTTCTCTCTCTCTCTCTCTCTTTTTTTTTTTTGTATTGGGGATTGAACCCAGTGGCGTTCTGCCTCTGAGCTATACTCCCAGTCCTTTTTATTTTGAAACAGGGTCTTGCTAAATTGCTGAGAATCTTGCTAAATTGCTGAGGTTGGCCTCGAATCTGCAATTCTACTGTCTCAGCCTCTCAAGTACTGGGATCACAGGTGTGCACCACCACACCCAGCCCAAGCTTCTCTCTACCACCAACCACCATTGATTTCTTTTCTTTGTTATTTTCTTTTCTTTTTTTTTTTTTTTGCAGTACTGGGGATTGAACCCAGGGGCGTTCTACCTCTGAGCTACACCCCCGGCCCTATTTTTTATACTTTATTTTGAAACCTGGTCTCACGAAGTTGCAGAGGGCCTTCACTAAGTAGCTGAAGCTGGCTGTGAACCCGGATCCTCTGATCTCCGCCTCCTAAGTACTGGGATTACAAGTGTGCGCCACCACGCCTGGCTTTTCTTTTCTTTCTTTCTTTCTTCCTTCCTTCCTTCCTTTTTTTTTTTTTTTTTTTTTTTTTTCCTTTTGGTACTTAGGACTGAACTCAGAGACATTCCGGCTCTGAGCTACACCCCCAGCCCTTTCTTAATTAATTATTTATTTATTTATTTGAAACAGGGTCTCACTAAATTGCTGAGGGTTTCATTAGTTGCTGAGGCTAGCCTTGAGCCTGCGGTCCTCAGAAAAAAATAGTACTTGGGATTGAATCCAGGGGCATTATACCTCCTAGCTGTTTTGTTTTGTTTGTTTGTTTGTTTGTTTGTTTGTTTGTTTGTTTTGTGGTACTGGGGATTGAACCCAGGGGCATTCTACCTCTGAGCTAGACCCCAGCCCTATTTTATTTTTATTTATTTATTTATTTATTTTGGTACTGGGGATTGAACCCAGGAGCATTCTACCTCCAAGCTATACCCCCAGCCCTATTTTTTATTCTTTATTTTGAAACAGGGTCTCACTAAGTTGCAGAGGGCCTCACTCAGTAGCTGAAGCTGGCCGCGAACCTGCGATCCTCCTGTCTCAGCCTCCTAAGTACTGGGATTACAAGCGTGTGCCACCACACCTGGCTTATTTTTATTTTGAAACAGGGTCTCACTCTGAGAGTCTGGCTCCATTGCTGAAGCTGTCCTCGAACTTCTGATCCTCCTGTCTCAGCCTCCCAAGTACTGAGATCACAGGTGTGTGCCACCACGCCTGGCTTCTTAGCAGATTATTTTAGATGGGGAGTGCCCGAGTCTGCATCCCCTGGAAAGAGAAGGGAAAATGGATTCTGAGGTGGAGATCTGTGGGCAGAAAGTGTATGGGTAGTCCTGTGGGTAGGTGAAGAAGCAAAATCAGGCAGGGGGAAGATGTCTGGCTGTAGCCTAAAGAAGGCCTTACTTGCCGGGCGTGGTGGCGCACGCTTGTAATCCCAGTACTTTGGGAGGTGGAGACCGGTGGATCCGGGTTCATGGCCAACCTCAGCATCGCGCGTGCACGATCGATCGATCGATCGATCAATCTCTCTCTCTCTCTCTCTCCCTCTCTCTCTCTCTCTCTCTCTGTCTCTCTGTCTCTCTCTCTACCTAGTGAGGCCCTCCGCAACTTCGTAAGACCCGGTTTCAAAAATAAAGCATAAAAAAATAGGGCCGGGGGCGTAGGGCGGAGGTAGAACGCCCCTGCGCTCAATCCTGGTACCGCAAAAAAAAAAAAAAGAAAAAAAAAGAAGGCCCTACTTGAGCCAGGCACAGTGGAGCGTGCCTAGAATCCCAGTACTTGGGAGGCTGAGACAGGAGGATTACAAGTTTGAGGCCAGCCTCAGCAACTTAGCAAGACCCTGTTTCAAAACAAAAAATAAAAAGGGCTGGGGGTGTAGCTTGGAGGTAGAATGTCCCTGGGTTTAATCATCAACACAAAAGAAGGCCTTGCTGGGCTTCACAGTTGTCCCAAGTTGGGACAGAGGGGTGGGGCCTTTGCCCCCCCACAGCAACCAGGGCAACCAGTCATTGGATGGGTGCTGCCCAGGAAGGGGCACGACCTTGGGTGAGTGGCTCTCTGCAGTCAGCCAAGGCAGTTCCCAGAGAGCGTTGACAGCTGACAGCTGCTCTCTTTCTCAGCAGCTGGGGAGTAAATTCTTCAGTGTTGGAAGAGAGATCTGGGTGTCCATAATAGGGACTTTGAGGAGACATCTTTGAGAAAGGGACATGTGAGTAAGACACAAGGCTGGGCGTGGTGGCTCACACCTGTAGTCCCAGAACTTGGGAGGCTGAGACAGGAGGATCTCAGGCTTAAGAACAGCCTCAGCAACTTAGGAGACCCTAAGCAACTTAGTGAGACCCTGTTTCAAAATAAAAAGGGTTGAGCCGGGCATGGTTCATGCTTGTAATCCCAGTACTTGGGAGGCTGAGATAGGCAGATCGCAGATTCACGGACAGCCTCAGCAAGTAGTGAGACTCTCATCAACCTAGTGAGACCAAAATAAGAATAAAAAATAAGGCTAGGGGTGTAGCTCAGAAGTAG
>PVJS01020880.1:0-15384 GCA_004027185.1 Glis glis
AAAGGGCTGGGAGTATAGCTCAAGGGGTAGAAAGAATGCCACAGGGTTCAATCCCCAGTACCAAAAAAGAGTTTTTATAACTTATAAAATTTGGCTTGTACTTTTGCTTTTGAATGCCTTTTTTTCAAATAAAAATTATTAAAGATTGGGGATAATAATAATAATAATGAAGGTAATATATAGAGAAGAACCTTTACTAATTTTGTTTGTCCCCATGTACCCATGTGTGTATAAGAAAAGGGAGCATCTGGTTTGGAGATTATTGCATTGGTACTTGAGCTATGTGTAGACATAATTGTGTGTTTTTTCTGTTTTCTCCTCTTAACACTTTTCCACAAACATGCACTCATTAATCAAAGACGGTGCACTCCTGCTGAGGGCAGAGAGGTTCATCAAATTGGCAGTCAGTTTGGTGTAAAGAACGGTGTACTGAAGCTCTTAACTCGCTGGGACATAAATAAATCTAAGGTCTTTGTATGCAAACCCTGGAGGTTAATACTGTATAATTCAATGTCCTGTCTTTGTTTTTATGATTGATGTTTTTAAATGTTTCAAGCTTAGTGCAAGTCTTCTCGTAGGTCAGGACTGACAATCTGATTGGCTGTAGTAAGAAAGCCTTAGGTTGTCAGAAGGACTTTGAGTATGCTGCAGAGATTTTGATTCTTTTCTCCTACAAGATCATTGTCATATTGCCTGAGCTGTTATAGGAATGGACCAATGATTGACATTCCCTGCTGTGATAATGGACCTAGTGCATGAAATGCCAATAGTTTGGTCCTATTTGTTCGGAAGCTTACTGCTATTTGTATCTTTAACAGAACTAACATGTAGAACAAGCAAAACTACTGGGATTTCTCTGTAGAAATAGTGCTGGGATTTGGCTTTAACATGAATTGGTTGCATATTCATAATTTAAGAACAGCTGGTTACAGAAAGCACATAGTCATTTGCAAGCTATTATAAACCATTCCACTCACACATGGAGCCTGTGCTTGGTGATTTTTTCTTTCCTTTTTTTTTTATTGATCTACCTGCATTTAAAATCTAGTCACTGCTGCTACAGAAGCTCTTCATTTTAGCTGTGTTTGCAACACAGAACAGCTTCAGTTTTGAATATTTAATTTAAACTAAATTCTGAAAAAAACGAAAATGCTTTTAAGGAAACAAATATAAGATATCATATCTTATCTATCATATATTTAATCTTAGCCCCAAACAACCAACCAAACAAACCTAGATTATACAACCATTGTGATTTTTGGAGAATAATATATTTTTGATTTTGTCCATAGGTAAACAACTGAATTGTTTTTATTTGAAAATACTGTTAATTATATTTTGCTAGTTATGTATAGTTTTGGGAAACAACATTAACAATAGATTGTAATTAATTTAGATGGTAAAATAATGTCATGTAATATGTAGAAAGTGATAGCACTTTCAGTTTATGAGTAATATAAGCAAGATAGAAAGCAAAATTGACAGGACTTTATAATTGGAATAAAACAAATATTAGAGCTATAAAGCTACTCTAATTTTTTAGAAGGAATCAAATGAGTACTCTTTTCTGCTTTTGGATCATTCACAGTATTTAAAAGGTATGTGTAAGTTAATCCAGCTATAATAGTTTTCTGCATGTTGTCAGTGGTGACTACAAGGAGAGAGGAGAAAGCCTCTTCTATATCCCAAGCTTTGGATAAGAGTGGGAGGAAAAGATGTTAAATGCAATTTCAGATATCCTTTTAGGAACCACAGGAAGCTATTCCTTGATTTGTGTATGTTAAAATGAATGGATTGCTGGGTGATTTACAATGATGCGTTTCTACTGAGCTTTCCAGACAACATGTTCACATGCGCATGCATGTGTTTGTCTCCTCGCTGGATGATGAAGTAGCTCTCAGCACTTCAAGGTTGAGAACCAGTCCTAAGAGTGCATTTTACTCTTTCTTGGCTTCACAAATGACTGGATATGTTGGTAATATAACAGAATATATGGCCAAATTTAATCTAGCTGATAGTAGGCTGTACTTTTTTCTAAATAATAAATTCAAAGGTTATTAAAGGACGAAGTGTTATGTTTTAGTTTTGAGTTGGAGAGGATCATACTTTATATATACAGCTAACTTGCCATTATTTGAGGTTATATTAGCTATTTTGCAAATTATTCTATGCCCTTTTCTTTTCTCCCTTTTGACAACTGTCCTTTCAGGTATTACCCTACTCTTTAGCATCTTATCACTGAATAAGCAGAGGAAATAAAAGGGAAGTAAAATTTAAATAAGTCTAGTTTTCCCCACTTCTTGATAGGTCAGCTGGAGAATTGTTCTTAGTTTTTTGCTAAAATGAAAGTTTGGGATTTTATTTGTCTGCCTTTCCTGGTTTTCATTACAACAGACAATTTTACTTAGCAAAGAGGAAAGATGAGTTATTGGACTGATTTTTTTTATATTAGTAACTCAGCAAAACAAAACTTAGCAATTGTTTGAAAAATGAACTGACTCAATACCAACCACAAGAGAATTGCAGGTATTTAATACACTTTTATTATTTTATTATTATAATAGGGAAAGAGGGGACAGCTACCTTCATTCTTTGGGTTTATATTAAATACTCTCTGATCATGCCTTTGGAGAGCTATGGATACAAGTTTATGAAAGCTCAAAATAGGAGAGAGGTGGTTGGAATAATTAGAAAAGGCTCTTTGGATTAGGTAGTATTTGACTGGATCAAATAGAATGAGTAAACTTGAATACTCAGAGGTCAGGAAGAAAGGATCAAACAAAGAAAGGACAGTCTTAGCCCCCCAAAGAACACAAACACTTTACAGTTACTCCATATTGGTTATCTGGGGTGGTTCTGCAACCTTTTTGAGGTCATCTCAACCCATACCTCTTCCATCAGAAGGAAGAGAAAATGTCACGGGACTCTTCCCTTCCTCTGTTGTTTTCAAAATTGACTCCTGGGCTTTCTCTGAAGAAGGTGGGTTAATCAGTTTCTAAGCATCCATTTCAGCAACAGGCTTGTATGTGGAGGCCAGGTTAAAACTCACACAACTGCCCTTTCTGGTCAGAGGTATTCAGATCTTCTATTTTATTTGAGGTTAACCAGAACCCCTCCCTTCTCCTCAGTTCTTTTATGCCTTTCTGAATGTTTTTTCTTGAAACCTCATCTCTGACCAGACATGAAAGACCATTGAACATAGAGCAGAGTGGGTATCACCCCTGTATCCCTTTTCTCCACTTGGTGATGAGGAGGTAGCATTCCAAGGGAAATTAATGGCACTGGCTCAAAGAATATTTTTCTTTTAGGGCTGGTGATGTAGCTCAGTGGTAGAGAGCTTGCCAACCATACTCAAGGCCCTGAGTTTAATCCCTAGTTGCGTGCGCGCGTGCACACACACGCACGCACACACACACACACACACACACATACACAAATTTCTTTTAGGCAGACTAGTTGGACTATCAGTAATAGGCACATCCACAAGGGCAAAAGGCAACACAATCCATAATCTTTATTTTCAATAACACCACTACCAATTTCACTAAAAATGAGAATCTCATTAAAAGTAGAGAGTATGAATGGCCAGGCATGGTGGCATATGCCTGTAATCCCAGTACTTGGGAGGCTGAAATTCCTTAGGAGGATTACAGGGTTGAGGACAGCCTCAGAAGTGTGAGATGCTCAGGAACCTTGGGAGACTCAAAAAATAAAAAAGGGCTGGGAGTGTAGCTCAGAGGTGGACTACCTCTGGGTTCAAACCCTAGAACCACACATGGAAAAAAGGTAGTATGAAAAAGAAAAGATTCAAAAAAATTTCAAACATGAAGGTATAAAAAGGTCTTGTAGGAGCCGGGCATGATGGCATATGCTTGTAATCCCAGTACTTGGGAAGCTGAGACAGGAGGATCGCAGGTTCGAAGCCAGCCTCAGCAACTTAGTGAGGCCCTCTGCAACTGAGACCCTGTTTCAAAATAAAAAATAAAATAGGTCTGGGATTGTAGCCTGGAGGTAGAAGGCCCCTGGGTTCCATCCCCAGTACCAGGAAAAAAAAAAAAAAAAGGTAAACAGGTCTTGTACATAAATGTTTTGGCCAAGGATAATAAACTTCAGTGGTTGGGATTTTCCTAACTTCATTGTTATTACATCATAATGAAAACTATTATTATGCATAATAATAAATTTTATTTCATTTTCTTTACATGCAATATTGTGATGAACATTTACTTGCAAGACTTGTTATAAGAAAACCTTAAAACTTGTATATATCTGGGTAGAATGGCACGTACCTGTGGTCCCAGCTAGTGGGAAGCTGAGGCAGGAGAATCACTTGAGCCTAGGAGTTTTGGGCCAACCTACGCAACATGGTGAGACCCTGTCTCCAAAAATAATTAAAACACAAAATAACAAAAAGCCTTTTACATAATCATTTCTTATCTTGTACAAGGATGAGTTTTGAGAGAAAACATAATTCTTATGTTTTCTGGTTTGCTTGATATTGCAATATACTTCTGATTTTCCTTAGGAAAAATATTATTGTTAACATAAGCCATTATGATAACATAAGCAGCTAAACCCATCTTGAATATCTGAAAAAGAGGCGGGTGTGGTGGTGCACGCTTGTAATCCCAGTACTTTGGGAGGCGGAGACCAGAGGATCCGGGTTCGCGACCAGCCTCAGCTCTCTCTCTCTCTCTCTCTCTGTCTCTCCCTCTCCCTGTCTCTCTCTCTCTACTTAGTGAGGCCCTCCGCAACTTCGTGAGACCCGGTTTCAAAATAAAGTATAAAAAATAGGGCCGGGGGTGTAGCGTGGAGGTAGAACGCCCCTGGGTTCAATCCTCGGTACCGCAAAAAAAAAAAAAAAAAAATCTGAAAAGGCCAGGAACATCCTATAAGTTACAGGAAGTTTTTCTCCCTTTATGTTGTTCTTGTTGGATGCTGAAAGAAACAGGGTCTGCAAGGCAACAGTAACTGACAGAGGTTGTGGGTCAAATCTGTTTATTTTTAAAAAGGGGTTACCAACAGGTGTGTACACACCTGGTGCACACCTGTGATCCCAGAACTCAGGAGGCTGAGACAGGAGGATCACAGGTTGGAGGTCTGTGTGTAGTAACTTAGACTCTGTTTCAAAATAAAAAAATAAAGAAGGGCTGGGAGTGTAGTTCAGAGGTGGAATGCCCCAGGGTTCAGTTCCCTGTAACAGTGTTCTGAGTATCTTAACATTAAATTCCTGTGCATTGTCATTAATATTTTCAGCAGCTTGTTTTGAAAATAGCTCTTATCTGTAATCTTCTTACCTTGGGGAATAGAAGTAGAAAGCTAAAGGGTTAGTAGAGAAGGGCAGTGCAAACAGTAAACAGTTGGTCCAGGAAGAGAACTTTGGACAGTTAGATGAAAGCTCTCTTTACCCTTCCCCTTCCAGAAAATCTGTTTATAGCTGTACTTGCCACGAATCACAAAAGAGAATTGTTTTACAGAATGTGCGTATGTTTTGTACTGTGTGTGAAATGGGAAGGTAGGAACAAGGCATGCTGGGGGTAGAGGGAGCTAAATAGAATCTGGCACATTTTAAAAATGAGGTGTTCTATGACTTTGTACCTTGAATGTCACCTTTTTCATTTTCATATGAGATATCTTTTATGAAATAGGTTATTTTTGCCACTTTTTACGAATATTTTACTCATTCTTAGTTGAACTTACTATGTTTCAGCTGAAGTCCAGCAGGTAACAACTAAATTACATATGCCTACATTAAAAAGGCATGTTTGCTTCTGTATTTGTAATATTAGCACTTCACAAGGGAGCTAAAAGTAATCCTATAGTTACCCATGGAAGCAAAGTCACTTATCAGTTTCTCATTTTTAGTATTATTATGTGCTACCAATCCCTTATTAGGCAGTAGAAATGTTTAAAAATACAATTCAAGGTGTCCAGAAGTAAAATACATAACTCATATGCTCAAGGAGTTCATAATTTACTTGGGGAGAAAGAACATATGTAGAGTGGTCTCATCTTTTGTGATTTTAACTTATGGAAATTAATTATTTATGTTAGAAAAAATTTGGGAGTGAAGATGGGAAGCTGCTTCAGTAGCCATCATTCACACAGTGAACTTGAGCTCCAGGAGGATACATGAGTCTGATGCTTTCTGTTCCTGGGTAATGAAGGCGATTAAAATATGTGACCCCAAAATATGCCACCTTGGCATATGCACTTTTTTGAACTGAAGACAATTGACAATCAACAGGTACAGAAAGAGACCACTCTGAGCTTCCTTTATCTGACTAAAAGCAGAAACTACTGAGAAATGAGGACTGCTGTAAATCTCCAGGGGAGTTTTATAACCATGAAGACAGAAAGTCAGCACAAAGATGAGTCTGCACAAACAAACCTTACTGAAAGTATCTTCCATTAGTTTTTCCATACTGTTTGCCTTCCCACAATGTACTGACCCTAGAAGCCCAAGTCCCCCTTTCCTTTGTCTAGTCACTTCTCCACAATTTATCACCCTTTGTTAAGAGTGTTTATAAGCTTCAGAATTTTTTATTTTTTATTTTTGGTACTATGGATTGAACCCAGGGGTATTCTATCTCCAAGTTACATCCACAGTCCTTTTTTATTTGAAACAAGGTCTCACTGAGTTCCTGGGTAATGAAGGCGATTAAAATATGTGACAAGGTCTCACTGAGTGAGACCTTGTTTCAAAAGGTCTACATGGCTATATGATTGAGGCTGTCCTTAACCTGTGATCCTCCTGTCTCAGCCTCCTAAGTACTGGGATTACAAGACATGTGCCACCATGCCCAGCTTCCTCATCTGTATTTTGTATGCGTGTGTGGTACTGGAGATTGAACCCAGGGGCAGTTTACCCCCGAGCTACACCCCCAGACCTATTTATTTTTATTTTGAAACAGAGTCTCACTAGGTTGATGAGAGTCTCACTACTTGCTGAGGCTGTCCTCGAACCTGTGATCCTCCTGTCACAGCCTCCCAACTACTGGGATTGCAGGTATGTACCACCACGCCCGGCTCCTCATCTGTTGTTGTTGTTGTTGTTGTTGTTTTGTGGTACTGGGGATGGAACCCAGGGGCATTCTACTTCTGAACTACATACCCAGCCCTATTTTCTTTTTTATTTTGAAACAAGGTCTCACTAAGTTGTGGAGGGCCTCACTAAGTTGCTGAGGCTGGCCACAAACCTGTGATTTTCCTGTCTCAGCCTCTCAAGTACTGGAATTACAAGCGTGCATCACCACACCTGGCTTCCTCATGTGTTTATTAAACCCTTCTAATTCTATCTTGGTCACACCATCACATTAGGCATAATGAATAATCACACCTAGCCAGCCTAATCTTTTGCATATGTATCTATTTATTATTATTATTTTATTATTATTATTATTTTATTATATTTTTGTGGTACTGGAGATGGAACTCAGGGGTGCTCTACTACTGAGCTATATCCCCAGCTCTTCTTATTTTATTTTTAGACAGGGTCTCACTAAGTTGATCAGGCTGGTCTTGAACTTGCAATCCTCCTGCCTCAGCCTTCCTAGTAGCTGGGACTGTAGGTGGGTGTGTGCCACCATTCCTGGCAGTCTTGATTTATCTTTGTCATAGAAGGAATTTAAGTGTAAGTAAAAGATGTGAAATTTGAATTCCTGATTTTTTTCTCCAAAAGACTTAGTTTTTCTAAAAACATTATTAATTTGTGCTGTTTATTGAATTATTCAACTCTCTTGTTTCTAGTAATTTTTCAGTTGATCATCTAGGGTTTTTAAAATGTTTACTCATATCTCATGCAAATAAAGATATTTTTGCTGCCTTGCTTCCAGTATTTGTAACTTTATACTGTGTAAAGAATACAATTAAGTTGGCTAGTACTTATAAAGCAATGTCAATGTTGGGCACCCTTATCTTTCTCTTGACTTTGGAAATGATACTGATACTTCATCTTTATTTGTGATATGGCCCTTTGTTTTGTTATTCATAGTTTGAAGGATCTCATTAAACACACATCTCTTTATATTTTTTAAGACTTTTTTGGGGGGTGCTAGGGATTGAACCCAGGGACATTCTACCTCTGAACTACACTCTCAGCCCTATTTTATTTTTTATTTTGAAACAGGGTCACACTGAGTTTCAGAGGGCATCACTAAGTTGCTGAGGCTGGCCCTGAACCTGCGATCTTATTGTTTCAACCTCCCAAGTACTAGGATTACAGGCGTGTGCCACCACACCTGGCTTTATTAAGACTTTTTAAATCAGGAAAGGAAATTAAATTTTATTAAATGCATGGGCAATGTGGTAATGCTTGATGGCCTTCTCTGTTTATCCCAGTGTCAGTTAAGTGCTTTGTTGTTGTCGTTGTTTGTTTTGTTTGGGGGGTTGATTCTGGGAATTAAATTCTGGGCCTCACATATGCTAAGCACATACTTGACCACTGAGCTACATTCTCAGCCCTTTGTTGAAATTTCTTTGTTTTTATGGTTTGTGTTAGAAGTTTAGATGTTGATGGTTTTATTTTTTTTTGGGTATTCTACCTCTGAGCTGCACGCCCATCCCTATTTTTTATTCTTTATTTTGAAACAGGGTCTCACTAAGTTACGGAGGGCCTTACTAAGTAGCTGAGGCTGGCCGCAAACCCAGATCCTCCTGTATCAGCCTCCCAAGTACTGGGATTACAAGTGTGCGCCACCACACCTGGTGCATGTTGATGGTTTTAAATATTTGGAGTAAGCCAGGCGTGGTGGCACATGCTTGTAATTCCAGTACTTGGGAGGCTGAGACAGGAGAATCGCAGGTTCAAAGCCAGCCTCAGGCCGGGCGTGGTGGTGCACGCTTGTAATCCTAGTACTTTGGGAGGCGGAGACCGAAGGATCCGGGTTCGCGGCCAACCTTAGCGCACATGCGCGCGCGCGATCTCTCTCTCTCCTCTCTCCTCTCTCTCCTCTCTCTCTCTCTCTCTCTCTCTCTCTCTCTCTCTCTCAACCTAGTGAGGCCCTCTGCAACTTCGTGAGACCCGGTTTCAAAAATAAAGCATAAAAAAAATAGGGCTGGGGGTGTAGCGTGGAGGTAGAACGCCCCTGCGTTCAATCCCCGGTACCGCAAAAAAAAAAAAAAAGCCAGCCTCAGCAACTCAGAGAGACTCTCAGCAACCTAGCAAGACCCTGTTTCCAAATAAAAAATAGGTCTGGGGGTGTGCACTGGTGGAAGGCCCCTGGGCTCCACCCACAGTACCACACACACACACACACACACACACACAAATATACATATATATATGGAATAAGTGGCAAAGTGAATTGGGCTATAGAAAGTTTAGTTTGGATGTTTCCTCTTAGAACTCTTTCTCTGAATCTGTGAAGATCTTTGCTGTGAGGGCTCCTATGATCCTGTGTGTGAGGTTTGACCTCTTACTTGAGCAGTTTTCCTACTTCAGGGAGGGCCTGGCATTCCTAAGAATGTAGGTGGGAGGATGGGGAGAATGGCCCTCTGTAATACTTTGGATGATGAGTTTTGTATATTGAATCAGAGCTTATGACTGCCTAGTCACATTTGATCACCTTCAAAGCTGGCTCCTGCTTGGCCTGTTGCCTACGCCCAAATGCTGTAGTCCAGCTGATCAGGAGGCTGAGGCAGGAGGATCACTTGAACCCAGGAATTTGATGTCAGCCTGCACAACACAGGAGACCTCCATCTCAAAACAAACAAAACAAACAAAATCAAGCACCCCAAAATGGCTGGCTCCTTTCAGCCTTAATGACATGTTAAAAAAAATCCAAACATTGAAGCAAAAAGGTAGCTCTTGATGTCTTTCTTGTTGTGTAAACATGAGTCCCCAAATCTGTGATCCCTGCTTTTCTTAGAGTCCTTCCATATCCTACTTCTCAACTCTGCAAAGTATGTATTAGGACATTTCAGAATATTCTCACTTATTCCCTAAAATTTGCACCGTGCACTCTTGGGCATATGTATGTAGAGTCAGTCCTATTTATAGTACTGGTATTTTCCCCAGCTTTTTTTTTTTTATGTGTGTGTGTATGGTACTGGGGATTGAACCCGGGGGCATTCTACCTCCAAGCTACACCCCCAGTCCTATTTTTTATTTTTATTTTGAAACAGGATCTCCTCAGGTTGCTGAGAGTCTCACTACTTGCTAAGGCTGTCCTCGAACCTGCAATTCTGTCTCAGCCTCCCAAGTACTGGAATTATAGGCGTGCACCACTATGCCCAGCTTCCCCAGCTTCTTTGATGGTACCTTTTCCCTCTGTAGTTTTGGTCTTTTTTTGTCCCATTTGGTGGATTTGGGAGGGGGACTTTAAGGCCCTTTTCTCATATCTTCAAAATGCCCTTCAAAAGAGGTTGTACCATTTTATACTCCTGTCACTAGACTTTGAAAAAAATTTCCACTGTATTATTATTGTTGTTTTTGAATTGGGGATTGAACCCAGGGTCTTGTGCATGCTAGGCAAGCACTCTACCACTGAGCTATACCCTCAGCCTGTTTTTATTATTTTATTTTGAGACAGGGACTTGCTAAATTGCTGAGGCTAGCCTTGAACTTGCAATTCACCTGCCTCAGTCTCCTGAGTAGCCTGCACCACTGAGCACAGCAACCAATGTGTTCTTAACAATGAGTTTATTTTTGCATATACAGAGCCTACATACTATAGTACCAACTACTAAAGCTACAAAATTAATTTTGTAATTTTTTTTTGGCAGTACCGGGGATTGAACCCAGGGGCATTTTACCTCTGAGCTACACCCCCGGCCCTATTTTTTTTTATCCTTTATTTTGAAACCGGGTGTCACGAAGTTGCGGAGGGCCTCACTAAGTAGCTGAGGCAGGCCGCAAACACGGATCGAACCCGGATCCTCCGGTCTCCGCCTCCCAAGTACTGGGATTACAAGCATGCGCCACCTCACCCAGCTAATTTTGTAATTTTTATAAGGAATCTTAGCTAAGGCATTTAAAAACTACTGTTGTTCGCTTTCCCCAGGCTAGGAAAGCAAACCTGGGACACTACCAGATTTCACCTACAGTTGCACCCTGAAATTTCCCCGAATTTCCTAAAGTTCTTGGCCTGCCAGAAAGTTACATTCCTTATCACCTCTAAGGCTGAGCCCCTGTAATATAGGCACTTTCTGAGAAAGACTTATAAAATCAATAGTAGTTCTTTAGAAGTAGCTTGTCTTATCTGTTTAAATGAGCATTGTTCTCACATATGAAATGCCTAGTAAAGACTGGTTGCTTGAAGCTGGGAGTGGTGATGCGGGCTTGTAATCACAGTATTTGGGAGGCTGAGACAGGAGGATCGCAGGGTTGAGGCCAGTCTCAGCAACTTAATGAGGCCTTCAGAAACTTAGTAAGACCCTGTTTCAAAATACAAAAATAAAAAGGGCTGCGGATGTAGTTTAGAGGTAGAATACCCTTAGGTTCAATCCCCAGCACCCTCACACCCCCCCAAAAAAGAAAAGACTGGTTGCTCAACAGCTGTTTCTTATTATGTCTAGGTAAAAGGGAGGACAGGTTCTTACTAAACCTATGTAAATATCTCTGTTGCCATGAAAAGGAGATTTTTCTCAAAATATCTGAATTTTGAGGGTGAGTAAAAAAATCAGTATTTTTACATTTTCCATTTGGCCTCCAAAAGGAGTTTATTAAATTGTTGTGGTTTTAGATAGCTTAAAAAAAAAGAAAATAGAACATTAACTTGGGTGCAATGGCACATCCCTATAGTCCCAGTTACTTGGGAGGCTAAAGCAGGCTGTAGCAGGAAGATCATTTGAACCTAGAAGTTTAAGGCCAGCCTGGGCAACATAGATGAGACCCTGTCTCAAACAAACAAACAAACAAACAAACAAACAAACAAATGAAACAAATAAAAAGAAAGTAGAACATTAGAACAATATTTCAACCAAACTTTCCACCCCAGTTCATTCAGTACTATATAAATTTATACATTAGAGGAATCCAGAATTTGGCCTAGGGGTTGCTGTTATGAAGGTATCTGCTTCTGAACTAAAAAGGGCACTGGATATCCTAGCTCAGTCCAAAGATGGTCTGAAAGTTTTCTTTTTTTTGCGGGACCGAGGATTGAATCCAGGGGCATTCTACCTCTGGGCTAAAACCCCAGCCCTATTTTTTATTCTTTATTTTGAAACAGGGTCTCAGTAAGTTGCGGAGGACCTCACTAAGTAGCTGAGCCTGGCCATGAACCCGGATCCTCCAGTCTCAGCCTCCCAAGTACTGGTATTAGAAGTGTGCGCCACCACACCCAGCTCTGAAAGTTTAAGAAGTCCTCACCTTGCTAGGCGTGGTGGCACACGCTTGTAATCTCAGTACTTTGGGAGGCGAAGCCCGGAGGATCCGGGTTCACGGCCAGCCTCAGCTCTTTCTCCCTGTCTCTCTCTCTCTCTCTCTCTCTCTCTCTCTCTACTTAGTGAGGCCCTCCGCAACTTCGTGAGACCCAGTTTCAAAATAAAAGTATAAAAAATAGGGCCGGGGGTGTAGCGCGGAGGTAGAATGCCCCTGCGTTCAATCCCGGGTACCACAAAAAAAAAAAAAAGAAGTCCTCACCTTAAAAGCCTATACCTAGCTGCGAATGGTGGCACATGTTTGTAATCCCAGTACTTGGGAGACTGAGACAGGAGGATCGCAAATTCAAAGCCAGCCTCAGCAACTTAGTGAGGCCATCCACAGCTTAGTTAGAACCTGTTTCAAAATAAAGAACAAAATGGGGCTGGGGTAGTATGCCCCCCCACAATGTCCCTGGTATTTTATTCTTTGAAGTATTAGTTTGAAGAACCTGATACAGCCCTTTCCACGGGCTCTGAAATTGTCTTTCTTTGTTGAAGACATAAATTCTGGCCTGTAGCTTATAGAACACATCAGAGTAAAGCAAAAACTATCTGTAGAAAACAGACTTAATGGCTGTTGTTATTTGTTACTCATTCATAATATCAGGACAGAGGAGTATAAAATTCTCTGCTGGCATATAGCACTCAACTATTTCTTTAGGGTTTTGATCTGTATTTCTCCTCAAGTTAAAAATATAATGGCCAGTGAGGCCATTGGTACATCCCCAGGGACTTCTTATAAAACATAAACTTTCTGAAATATTTATATTAATAGCACATTACCATTACAAACTTAACCTAAGAAAGGCTGTTCCATTTGACTTGACAACTTTTCTCATGCAATTCTTAGAAGAGTAACATGCCCGACAAACCTAATTTTTTCTAACTTCTCTATTTTTATGAGGTGTAAAGAACAAATCTTTTTGGGTTTACTGAGGCATTCTGGGAAATCTCAAAGATAGCTTAAAGTGTTTAGTGTATTGTGAAAATTTTACATTTTCTATATTTAGGATTTGACTAGGAGAATGCAATGTAGAGATTTGTAAAAGGATATTCTTGGCTTAAGAGACAATCAAAAGAGACTGAGAAGCAATAATGAGTTACCTATTTAATCAAAGTAACAAAAAGGAACATAGACAATAACACCTTAGCTGGTTCATAGGTGAGGAAGGATCTTCATTTTTGTTTTGTTTCTGAGCCGGGGACTCCCTATGCTGGCCAGGCTGGCCTTGAACTCCTGGGCTCAAGGGATCCTCTTGCCTCAGCTTTCCTAGTAGGTGGGAATACATGTATGACATCACCATACCAGGCTGAAGAGGTATCTTTATCCTTTTAAAACAAATTTTTGTAGATAATCAAGGATATAATGAAATCAACATTAAGTACAGAAAATTATTCTGGTAGGGCACAGAATTCCTGTTGTTTAGGTACATTACATAGAAGGTGTAGAATAGACTTTCATATTGACAATGAAGGAATTAATCAGTACCCTAAGGAATCAATCCTATTAACAGGAAATGAAATTTTCTAAAATTTAAAATATTTCATAGCTTTTTTTTCAGAGTTGGCTGTTAAAAATCAAGGCCAATAAAACGCACTTTCCAAAGTTAGCTCCTTTATTACCACCTTTCATATTCTGGAACCAAGAGACATTTTACTTTAGATCAGTGGTTCTCTATAAGGGAATCTTTGAGATTGAAATTATTTTCATAACAATATGAACATGTTATTTGTGTTAATAAACAATGTGTGATCATAGTTGTCTTGAAATGAATCTTATTTATGAATAAATAAGTATTTAAAATATTTCTTAGACTTAATTTCCTTTATGGTAAATATCAATAGTTATAACCAATATAAAATAAAAGCTCTTGTATTTCTCAAGTTCTAAGAATGTAAAGAGGTCAGGAAACCAAAGAGCCTAAGAATTCCTCCTTTAGGACAGAACTACTCTTTTTCCTTGAAAACTAAATGCACTTACCCAGTAGTACTTCTTTGTACAGCTGTTTCTGTAATAGTCTCAACTACTCATATTAATTATAACTTGTGGCCAAAGTAACTAATTTCTGTCTCACAGAGAAAAGTTGGGGGTGAATACTTCTATGTCATACACCATCTTTTAGCTGATTAGCAGAGCTCATGAGCACATGTAACACAACTTCTTATAGCCATACATAACCTCTTTTACCCTTCATAAAGTGGCAAAAATGAATACTTTTATTAATATGACCCAAAACTATACCTTGTCAATAGCATATAAAAATAACAAGCATACTATACAAGTTTAAAATTATGTTTAGTAATTAATGTTTCGGTATTTATCTTAGAAATTATCTAGGTATACAATAATTATTTAACTCAATTTATTATCAGTTTAAGGTTTTAGGTTACTTATAGATCTTGGAAATTATCTTTGTTTATTTTATTTTATTTTATCTTTTTTATTTTATTTTATTTTATTTTATTTTATTTATTTTATTTTATTTTATTTTGCGGTACCAGGGATTGAACCCAGGGGGGTTTTACCTCCAAGCTACACCCCTGGCCCTATTTTTTATACTTCATTTTGAAATTCGGTCTCACGAAGTTGCGGAGGGCCTCACTAAGTAGCTGAGGCTGGCCACGAACCCAAATCCTCAGGTCTACGCCTCCTAAGTACTGGGATTACAAGCGTGCGCCACCACGCCCAGCGGAAATTATCTTTGAATTACCATGCTACAAAACATATTACTGTTAAAATAAAAATATTTCAGAATAATGACTCAAGATCATTTATTTAAGCCAATAATATTGAAAAGATTACTTTTAAGTAAACATTCAGGCAGCAAGCAGGTCACAGCTGACAACCCTTCTAATAAGAGAGGAAAAAATTGCAAGCAGTCTGGCTGGCACTATCTAACATAGGGACAAAGTTCTAGTAGTCCTTTCGTGAGGATATCACTATATTATGGCTATAAAAATAATACACAGGAAATATGACTGATTTTATTAGATGCTTTTGAGTATCAGAAAAAGATAAGA
>PVJS01020880.1:15484-32222 GCA_004027185.1 Glis glis
GTACTTTGGGAGGCGGAGACCGGAGGATCCAGGTTCGTGGCCAGCCTCAGCTCTCTCTCTCTCTCTTTCTCTCTCTCCCTGTCTCTCTCTCTCTCTCTCTCTCTCTCTACTTAGTGAGGCCCTCCGCAACTTCGTGAGACCCGGTTTCCAAATAAAGTATAAAAAAAAAAATAGGGCCGGGGGTGTAGCGCGGAGGTAGAACTCCCCTGGGTTCAATCCCCGGTACCGCAAAAAAAAAAAAAAAAAAAAAGAAGGAAGGGAAAGTATGTTAAACATTTTATTTAGCATATTTCTAGCATGGATAGTTAAATTTTTAAAAATGGCTTTCAGCCATTATTTGCAAAATGTACAGCAAAACACTTCTTATCTAATGCTTATCCAACACTTCTTATCCAGTTGGAACTAATGGCTAATCATTTAATCAAAACGGTTAAAATGGGGAATTATAAGAAAGATACATATAGATGCAAATGTAAACATTTAATAAAACTTTCACATTCATTTGCTGTGTTTGTGAGTGAGTGTGTATTTGTGTGTGTGTGTGTGTGTGTGTGTGTGTTTGATGTGATGTGTCTGGTGGGCAGTATTTTTTCTTTGAGGATGAATTCTCTAATTGGAAATCATTGTCTTTTTTTTTTTTTTCCCTACTTCTGAGCTATGCTCCAGCCCTTTTTGTTGTTGTTTTGAAACAGGGTCTCTCCAGGCTGCTGAGAGTCTGGCTAAGTTGCTGAGGCTGTTCTCATACTTGTCATCCTCCTGTCTCAGTCTCCTAAGTACTGAAATCATTGTCTTATTGCATACCTACCTCCAAAATACACTTTTCATACCAAATTCTTAGAAGTGAAGCAAGAACTTAGTTCCTTATAAAATTTCACTATGTTTTTAGGATGGTTTCTGCCAGTATTTTATATAGTTGTCTTGCTGACATCTAATTTAATAGTAACGTTAATTAAAAAACCTGCTGTTACGAAGTTTTTTAGAAGTATTTAATTTTCAGTGAAAACTTTCCTTTTTATACTCATTTCATTGGTTTGTGTAAAATAATTGTATAATTACAATGTCAAATATTTAGTAGGTTTGAGAAAAATGACTTCATAGGCATGCAAATCAATTAGTGGGAATAAAATTATACTGGCCTGTTGGAAAGGGAGAAAAATATGTAATTGTTATGAAAATTTTGTTTTGTGTGTCTCAAAATTGCCACACCCATCATCTAACCAAATTATTTTTGAGAGATATCTCAAAGAGATCTGCCCTGAGGTAATTCTGGGAGATCTGCCCTGATACACTCACTTTCCCCATATTCCAATCTGTGGTTTTATTGGATAAATATAATCCCTTTCGTCTTCATATCACTCACATTTCTCCCCCCTGCATCATTTTTTCCTCTTTGTCATATTTTTACCCTCCATATATAGGGACAAAAATTCTCTCTTGATCTCTTTTTTCCACTCACTACTGCACCAATTCTCTGCTTTTCACCCAATAGAAGTGTATTTGCTACTTCTCATTCGTCTCCTACCATCCTTCCTCGATCCCACATCTTTCATGCTTCTGCTTCATGTCAACTCTACTGAAATGGTTCTCATTGTCCTTGGTGGACATTTGTAATTTCAATCCCAGGATCAGTTCTCATTCTCACCTGTTTTGACAAAACCAGCGGCATTTGACACAGTTTATCCCTTTGTCCTGCTTGAAGCATTCTTTTTCCTTTTGTTTCCAGGATTTTATATTTTGTTTTTCCTCACAGTTTTCTGGTTTCCTTTTTGTTGTTGTTTGTTGGGCTTTCATCATCTTTCTACCCATGCTCTATCCTTGGACAGCTTGTTATTTTACAGTAATCACTACCCTAGTGAAGTAATTCAGTCCCCTCGATTTAGATAGCATCTAAGGGCCAGTGATTACCAAATTTGCTTAATTTTTTTAAAGTAAGACATTTATAAGCCCAGATTTTTCCTTCAACTCAGACTTTCTTGACTTCTCTACCTTCTGTCTACTAGGCATCTCAAATTTAACATGATCAATGTCAGATGTTTTACTTTACTCTCCCAGATTTATTCCTTCCAGTCTTTCCCATCTTTGTTAGTGGCAACTTGTTCCTATTACTCATATCAAGAAGACTTTATGGTTGACTTCTTTCTTTCCCGCATTCTTGACTCTTTTCCATCCATATCTTAACTCCTCTCATATCCCATTTGCAATCCATCAGCAAATTGTATTGACTCTCCTTCCAAAATTCCATTCAAATTCCTACCCCATTTCATCACCTCCACTGCTCCATAGCCCAGGTTATTATCATCCCTTAGGTCGTTTGTAGTAGCTTTCTAGATAGCTGAGACAGGAGGATCGCAGGTTCAAGGACAGCCTCAACAAGTAGTGAGACTCTCATCAACTTATTGAGATTCTGTTTCAAAATAAAAATAAAATAGGGCTGGGGGTGTAGGTCAGAGGTAGAATGCCCCTGGGTTCAAATCCTAGTACCACAAAAAATAAAACCAAAATCCAATCATATTCCCCCCTATGCTCAACCCTTCCATCTGATTTAGAGTCTTTTCATTGACATACAAGGCATTGCATGATATTCTTCACAGACCTGCACCCCTCTCACATCATTTCTTAGTATACTTCTTCTTACTCATTTTGGGCCAGCTATATTAGCCTTCTTGCTGTTTGTTGTATGTACTGTAGATATACTCTTGCCCTAAGGCATTTGTGTTTGCTATTCCTTCTGATAAACTTGTGGCCTATTTTTACCTCTTTCAAACCATTTCTCAAATGTATTCTTCAACATGACTTTTCCCATTAACACTCTAATCAAAATTGCAAACCCTCCACCCTGCACTTCTTATTCCTTTTTCTGTGTTATCTTGCCCATGACATTTAAAGCCATCAAATGTGCTATATATGTTTCTTTACATATGTAGTTTTTCTGATCTTTCTTTTTTTTTTTGAGGTGCTGGCGATGAAACCCAGGGGCTTGTGCATGCTAGGCAAGTGAGCTACTTGCTATACTAAGATATATCCCCAGCCCTGTTATTTATATTTTTATTGTCTGTTTCCTCCCAGCAAGAAGGCAAGATTTGCTTTATTTCTTTTTTCTATACACCAGTGAATAGCATCTAGACAGCACCTGACACATAGTAGGCATTGAATATATTTTTTATGGAATAAATGAATCCCATTGTATTAAAATATTTTTATTTACTTATCTTTTTTCCACTTGATGCTAAGCTTCTCGAGGGCAAGAGCTGTGACTTCTTGGAGCCTGTTTCTTCAGCGTTTTATTTGCATTATATTTGGACAACTTATAAAAAAATATACTTTTTATTTTACACAGGTAAAATCATAACACCATTATACATTGTAATTTTTTCACTTCTGTGTATAAGTATTTTTTGTTTTTTCTATGCATTCTACCTAATTATATACATTATTTTGTTGCGTTAACTTTCAAACTATGTAGTCAATTTATAAACAAATTAGACAACATTGAAAAATTCTCTTGGGTTGATGTTTAGTCATTTACTTACCTATTAATTATCATGACTTGTATTTTTACGTTTAAGGCCTCAGTGAATGTCTCAGAAATTCTTTAAAGCAGTAACCTGAAAATATAACTCGTTACAGGAAATGCATTAAGGACTGGGAATGTAGCTCAGCGATAGAATACTTTTTCCCAGCATGCATGAAGCCCTGGGTTCAATACCCAGTACCAAAAAAAAAAAAAAAAAAGGAAAGGAAAAAGTAATGCATTAAATGTCACATTTACCAAAGAGCCATTATATTTCTGTTGTGAAAATATTTACTTTAAATAATGTGGGGTTGGAGATGTAGTTCAATAATATAGTGAGTGCCTAGATGAGCAAGGCCCCGAGTTCCATCTCTAGTCCTGCAAAAAAAAAAAGTGAACTTCTCCAGTAATTTATGCATTTATATGTTTTCTTGGCTACTTGTTTTGATTCCAAAAAGATATATTGTCATTGGAAAGACTCAGATTTGTTAGTTTATAAAGTAAATTTGTCCTCCCGGCCCTGCCAATTGCCAGTTCCAGAATTACTTTTAAAAAGTTTGCTGTGTATTCTTTCACATCTTTTTATATGCAAATGCAATATATATATATCTATACACTAATTTAAAAAAAACTAATTAATATATGTATTATTCTGTAGTTTGATTTTCTTTTCTACTTGTGTTACAAAAATCTACCATATCTACCATGTCAGTATGTAAAATGTCTTCTCTATAAAGATTACATAGTGATACATAATCATTTAAAAATCATTCCTTTATTGAGGGCCATTTAGTTTGTCTTTAATTTTGGAAATCAGTGGGTCATACAGTTAAATACTTTCTTTCCTGCAGTATAGCTTATTATAAATCTCCAAAGAAGGTAAAGGGTATACACAATTTTTTGAGCTTTTTCACCATAGAACTTTTTTTTATGGACCATGTAATTATTTCAAAGAGCATGTCATATCACTGATGCTTCATTAAAAATATTTGGAACTTATAACAAAATAAGGGACTTAAAAGGAAATTAACACTGAGTTGGTAGAAAATTGAAACCATAGTTTCTTTACTCTCATGTTTCATGTTGTTCTTTTTCTTTGAATTTAATTTTCATTGAATACTTTTTCCTGAATTCAAATAGGAAAGTTAAGCATTAGATTTTTTTTTAATAAAGGAAAAATTGTTTTCATGTGTTTATTCTAGGAAAAGCTAACATTTGTATGTCTTAAGGTTTTTCTTTTTGTCAGCATGTGCTATCTTGGTAGTTAATTAGTGACAAGTGAAAAATTAGGTTTCAGTTAGTTTGATATCACTTTCTTTATATCACCTAAGTCCTCTGACATAAATGAGCCATT
Organism: Glis glis; assembly: GCA_004027185.1. Classification (NCBI taxonomy): domain Eukaryota; kingdom Metazoa; phylum Chordata; class Mammalia; order Rodentia; family Gliridae; genus Glis; species Glis glis. The sequence continues at coordinate 20,350 of PVJS01020880.1, forward strand.
TTTTTCTCATGTTGAATAATTCTTTCAATTCCTTTAAGAATAAGAGTCACTTAAAAAGCAGTATTAATAGTTTGAATGTGCCCAGTAAATTTCTTAGCTATTTGTTTAGCTGTTCTTTTCCTCATTTGGGTATCTAGTTTTATTTCTTTTGTTTTTTTTTTTTTTTGGTACTGGGGATTGAACCCAGGGGCATTCTACCTCCGACCTACACCCCCAGTCCTATTTTTTATTCTTTATTTTGAAACAGGGTCTCACTAAGTTGCGGAGGGCCTCACTAAGTAGCTGAGGCTGGCTGCGAACCTGGATCCTCTGGTCTCTGCCTCCTAAGTACTGGGATTATAAGTGTGCGCCACCACGCCCAGCTAGTTTTATTTCTTATAGGCTGTAAGGAGGACTCCGCTCAATCTAGATTATTCCAGAGAAAAATAGACACATAATTGGCCATACTTTTGTCTTTCCCTGGACTAAGTTCTTAGGGACATTCAAAGTATGTTTTCCCTCCTTCCCATAACATTTGCTTGGATCAGTAGTTTTGCATAGTGAAAACAGTCATTGGGCTGGGAATTGGCATTCCTTTTTTAGCTCCTTAATTGTTTTTAAAATTTATTTAAAGAAAAAGGTTTTTTTCTGACATAAAGATAATACATACTCATACAGAAAGTTTAAGTAATGAAGGAAGAATTTATTTAAGTAAGTTAAACCAGTTAAAATCCTGCTATCTGGAGGTAACGACTTTAAATGTTCTTCTCCGTAAATATATGCACATACATTTATAAAAATAAGGTCCTACTCTATTGGTTCATACTTTTTCTTTTTACTGAATAATACCTGTGGAACACTTTTCCTGTTTTGTGAATATAGAGATTATAAATTATTCTTTAATGACTGCAAGGTCATTTTATGGATGTACTAGAATTTAAATAATGCCCATTAGTAGACATTTTGATGATTTTTAGATTTTCCAGATTATGAATAGTTCCATGTTTAGTATTTTTGTAGCTATAACTTTGTATCCTGTGGTTGTCTTCACAGGATAAATCCATGAATGAAAAATTGCTGGGTCAAAAATTTATTATTTTTTACCTAATTGCTTTTCAGTGGTATCGGTTTATACTACCTATATAATTGCCATTTCGGTGTACTTTGGCTTTTTTTTAACCTTTAATAATCTGGTTGGTATATAATGATGACTTAAGATGATTACATTTGCATTTCTTTATTAGTAAGATTTAATGTTTTTTCATGTATTGGCCATTTAATTTCTTCTATAAATTATGTGTCAACATCTTTTGCCCATATTAGTATTACAGTGTTAGGACTTTCTATATATTTGGTTTTTTTTTTTTTTTTGCGGTACCGGGGATTGAACCCAGGGGTGTTCTACCTCCGCGCTACGCCCCCGGCCCTATTTTTTATACTTTATTTTGAAACCGGGTTTCACGAAGTTGCGGAGGACCTCACTAAGTAGAGAGAGAGAAAGAGAGAGACAGGGAGAGAGAGAGAGAGAGAGCTGAGGCTGGCCGCGAACCCGGATCCTCCGGTCTCCGCCTCCCAAAGTACTGGGATTACAAGCGTGCGCCACCACGCCCGGCTTATATATTTGTTTTTTATCCTCATAATAATCTGAGGTAGGTACTACATTTACACCAAGTTATAGTTGAGAAAATTGAGATGCCAGTAAGTAACGTACCCAAGATTACAGAGCTATTAACTGGTAAATCTAGGATTCAAACTCAGATTTCCTATACTGACTCTCAGTAAACCCAGCCTTACTTTAGTTGATCATCTAAATGTATTTCATGGGGCTAGTTTCTATTCATTTGTTTTTCAATAATTATTGAAGTTTCTAGATCTTAAAGGAAAAATATGTTACTAATATAGATGCATTTTTTTTAAAACTGGGGATTGAACCCAGAAGCATTCTACCTTTGAGCTACACCCCTAACTGTTTTTATTTTTTGTTTTGAAACAGGGTCATGCTAGGTTGCTGAGGCTGGTCTTAAACTTTCGATCCTTCTGTATCAGCCTCCCAAGTATTGGGATTATAGGTGTGTGCCACCATGCCCGGCTATATAGATACATTTTTGGATTAAGAAGTACATAAATGTATAGGACTAAGAATTAGACTTTTGTGGATTTGGGGCTATTCCATTTTGTCAACATTGTGTTGATTCTTTGAAAGATCTGGAGTCCACACTCCTCATTTTACTGGTTAGGAACCTTAGACACAGAGAGGTTCAATAATTAATTAGTGGCAAATCCTGTGGTTCAATTTTTTTTTTCGTACTCGGAATTGAACCCAGAGGCATTCTACCTCTGAGCTACACCCCCAGCCCTATTTTCTTTTAAAACTTGAAACAAGGTCTCACTAGGTTGATGAGAGCCTTACTACTTGCTGAGGCTGTCCTCTAACCCATGATCCTCCTGTCTCAGCCTCCTAAGGATTACAAGCATGTGCTACCACATCCAGCTCTGTGGTTCAATCTTTTTTTTTTTTTCGGTACTGGAGAATGAATCTGGGGTATTCTACCTCCGAGCTACACCCCCAGCCCTAATTTTTTATTCTTTATGTTGAAACAGGGTCTCACTAAGTTGCAGAGGGCTTCACTAAGTAGCTGAGGCTGGCCATGAACCCGGATCCTCCTGTCTCAGCCTCCCATATACTGGGATTACAAACATGCGCCACCACACCCGGCTTGTGGTTCAATCTTAAATAGTAATTTTACTTATTTCATTTGGGGCATTTTAGTGTTTGCTTGTTTGTAGGGGAAGGCTTGTTAAGCTTTCTAACTTAGTGAATTCATCAATCCATCTACCTTTATATCATTGCATAATTCTGTGTCTAGAATATGGTAAGCCATTGGTAAATGCCTATTAAATTGAATTCACTTCTATTTTTCTCTATTTTAATTTTAACCCCTTTCAGCCTGCCAATTCTCACTTTTTGGATGTTTATTTATTTATTTATTTATTTATTTATTTATTTATTTTGTGGTACCAGGGATTGAACCCAGGGGCATTCTACCTCTGAGCTACACCCCCAGCCCTATTTTTTATACTTTATTTTGAAACTGGGTCTCACGAAGTTGCAGAGGGCCTCACTAAGTTGCAGAGGGCCTCACTAAGTACCTGAGGCTGGCTGGGAATCTGGATCCTTGGGTCTCCGCCTCCCAAGTACTGGGATTACAAGCTTCCTACCACAATTTCTTTAGGTAACATGGTGATCGGTCTTCATTTCATAGCTAATAAGTACATGTGTAGTAAACAAGAGCATAGATATTTTTCCTGAGTCCACTGCCCTTCTAGAATTCAGGCTGAACTTACAGGTGGAAAGCTAAAAAGGGTTGCATCAAAATATAAGCATGGAGGATTTTAGAATATGAACCAAGATGCTTATTTTTTTGTTGTTGGTGATTTTTTTTTTTTTTGTGGTACCAGGGATTGAACCCAAGGGCATTATTCTACCTCCTAGCTACAACCCCGGCCCTATTTTTTATCCTTTATTTTGAAACCGGGTCTCACAAAGTTGCAGATGGCCTCACTAAGTAGCTGAGGCTGGCTGTGAACCCGGATCTTCCAGTCTCCGCCTCCCAAGTACTGGGATTAGAAGTGTGCGCCACCACACCCGGCTCCAAGATGCTTATTTAATTCAAATTTTCATATAACAAAAGATAAAAATGATACAGTGGTAGAAATGTGTTGATTTAACATTAATTTGAAAATAACTATATGGCTTTATACCTGAAAGGAAACCTGTGATACTTAATGGATGAATAATACTCTATTGTATATATACCACATTTTTTTATCCATTCATCTGTTGATGGATGCCTAGATTTGATTCTATATCTTGGTGAATAGTGATGCAATAGACATGAGTATGCAGGTATCTCTTTTGTATGCTGTCTTCATTTCCTTTGGATTGGTACCTAGGATTGGTACAGCTGGATCATGTGTCTATTTTTTGTTTTTTTGCAGAATCTCCATAGTGTTTTACATAGTGGGTGTAGTAATTAACTTTCCCACCAACAGTGTCTAAGGATTCCTTTTTTCCCACATCCTCTATAGAATTATATATGTGTGTGTGTGTGTGTGTGTGTATGCGTGTATGTATGTATTTTTTTATAATAGCCATTATGACTGGAATAAAATAGAATCTCAATTAAGTTTTGATTTGCATTTCCCTGATGACTAGAGATGTTGAGCTTTTTTTTAAATATATTTATTGATCATTTGTACTTCTTTTGAAAAGTGTTTAGATCATTTGCCCATTTATTGATTGGATCCTTGTTCTTTTGTTAACTTTTTTGATTCTTTATATATTTTGGATGTTAATCCTCTGTCAGATGAATAGCTAGCACATATTTTCTCCCATTCTGTAATTTGTCTCTTTACTCATTACCATGCCAATATCTTTTATGTTTCCCCTATGTTTTCTTCCAGTAGTTTCAAAGTTTCAGGTCTTATATTAAAGTCTTTGATCCATTTTGAGTTGATTTTTATACTGGGTGAGAGAGAGGGTTCTAGTTCCAATCTTCCACACGTGGATATCTAGTTTTCCCTATACCATTTGTTGAAGAGGCTATCTTTTCTCCAATTTACATTTTTGTCGCCTTTGTTGAGAATCAGCTGTAGAAGTGTGAATTTATTTCTGGGCTCTCTATTCTGTTTCACTGATCTATATGACTTTTTATGCCAGTACCATGCTGTTTTTGTTCTATAGTTTTGTAGTATGTTTTGAAATCAGGTGTTGTGCTGCCTCCATCATAGTCTTTTTGCTCAGGATTGCTTTACCTATTCACGGTCTTTTGTGCTTCCATATGAATTTTAGGGTTCATTTTTCTAAGTCTGTAAAGAAAGTCATTGGTATTTTGATGGGGGATTACATTGAATCTAAAGATAGCTTTGGGTAGTATGCCCATTTTAGCAATATTAATTCTTCCAATCCATGAACATGGGAATCTTTCCATCCTCTATTGTCTTCTTCAGTTTCTTTCTACATTGTTTTGTAATTTTCATTATAGAGGTATTTTACCTTTTTTATTAGGTTATTCTTAGCTTTTTTTCACCCAAGCTATTGGGAATGGGACTGCATTCCTGATTTCTTTCTCAATGAGTTCATTATTGATATATAGAAAAGCTATTAATTTTTGTATAGTGATTTTTGTATCCTGATTTTTGTATAGTGATTTTGTATCCTGATTTGGTAAAACAAATTTTACCAAATTTGTTTATCAGTTCTAAGAGTCTTGGTGTAGTCTTTAGGGTTTTCTAATTATAGAATTATAACTTCCTCCTTTCCTATTTATATTCCTTTATTTCTTTCTTTTGCCTAATTGCTCTGGTTAACATTTTTAGTATTGTATTGAATAAGAACAGTGATAGAGGACAACCTTGTCTTGTCCCTGACCTTAGAGGAACATGGAATATTCTATGTTCATTTCTTCTTCTTTTATTAATCTTAGACATTTGATGGTTTACTATATTGATAGTGTTTGATTCTTTCCTATTTCTCATTTGCCTGTCTATTCTTGTAGTGAGATTTATTCTTTCCCATGCCCTCACAATTATGCTTATCTTTCTTCCTCTTCTGGGTATAGGATTCCCTTAAAAATATTCTATAATCCTGGTCAAGTGGTCATGAATTCCCTGAGTTTATGCTTATCTTTGAAGGTCTTTATTTTTCCTTTGATTCTGAAGGATTCTGATTGGGTATAGTAATCTGGATTGGCAATTATTGTCTTTCAGGATTTGAAATCTGTGTCAGTTGAGTGTAGGGGTGCAATCCTGTAATCCTAGTACTTGGGAGGCTAAAATAGGAGGATTGCAGGTTTGAGGCCAGCCCATAGTAATTTAGTGAGACTGTTTCAAAATAAAAAGTGCTGGGGTATAGCTCAGACGTAGAATGTGCCTGGGTTCTATTCCCAGTACCATAAAACACCAAACTAAAACAAAATAAAAACTTCATTCCATCCATGCCCTCCTGGCTTTCAGAGTTTCTGCTGGGAAATCTGCTGTTATTCCAATGGGGATAATATATAAATAATAATCTTTAAATGTGATTTGGCACTTCGCTCTTGCAGCTTTAAATTTTTTTCTTTTTCTATACTTTTGGCAGTTTAATTATAATATGTCATGGAGCAATTCTTTTCTGGTCATATCTGTGATTTTAAATGCCCCCTGTACCTGGATGTCCATATCTTTCCCCAAGATTTGGGAAATTTCCTGATACTATTTCACTGAATAGGTTATCTGTCCCTCAGCCTGTTGCTCTTCTCAGTATGCCAATTATATAGATGTCTAACCCTTCAATATTGTCCCAGAGATCTTGTATGTTCTCTTCATTCTTTCTTAATTTTTTTCTTTGTTGCTGTCTCAATGTAATATTTTGGCAGAATTGTCTTTAAGCTCCAATATTCTTTCTTCTGTTTGGTCTAGTCTGTTCTTGAGTCTTTTAACTGAATTTTTTTTAATCTGACTTTTTTATTTCCAAGATTTCTATTTGGTTCTTTTAATAATCTCTATCTCTGTTGATATGCTCATTCATATTCTGTATTGTCTTCCTTAAGTCACTCTGTTTATTTTTATTCTCTTGGTTTTCATTGAGCTTTTAACAAATCATTTTTTTGAATTCTTTGGCATTTCATCCCCTTCAGTATATTCAGAATCTTTTGCTGTGGAGTTATGAATTTTAAGGGATATCATATTGCTTTGTTTTTCATATTTTTAATGTTTCTATGTTGTAATCTGTGCATCTCTTGGGATGGATATCTCTTCTACTTTTATGTTAGTGCTTTTTTAGTAGGCAACCTTCTCCTGACAATGTGTCCTGAGGTATCGATTTGCTGCATAGTGTTCAGTTTGATTTCAGTTGGACTTTGTACCGTAGTGTCTTTGTGGCTTCTTTGGCTGCGATTAGTGGGTTTTGACAATGCATACCATGTTGGAGCCTGAGGGATCTGCTTTCTCTTCAAGTTTTGCAAGAGTATGGTTCTTCTGGTAGTTCAGGAAGATATGGTCTAGATAGAGTAAATGGGGTGCACCCTCCATGGTTACCCCTATGAGGAGAGTGGAAAGTCCTATCAGGTGATGGGGGTTTCCTTAGGTAGTATTGATATTGGTCCTGTTCTTTGAAAGCAATTCTGGTACTGACTGTTCCTATCATGGGGAAGAGCCTAAAGCTTTACAGATCCTGGTGTTTCACAGGGAGATGTAGAGGTTAGGGTCACAGCTCCACCTCTGTCCTGTCACCTCCAGTCCTGTCATCAATGTGTGATCTGATAAGGCTTGGGAGTGACTGATGCTGAGGACTTTTGTAGGTGTGATGTCCGCAACAGTTGTGTTATTTCTCTCTGCTGTTGCTGTGGACATGAGTGTCCAGGAGTTGGCCATCAGGTTCCCCTAGCCATGCCTGTTTGAGAACAGATCATTAGCTTGGGGCTTGTGTCTTCCATTTTCTTTAAAGTATCTGCCAAGGTTTGAGCAGGACTATGTTATAGCTGGAGCAAGTTGCAACTCCTCTCAGCTGGGTTGGGTGTGTAGTTCAGCAGCACAGCAGCCACCTGACTTGTGTGAAGTCCTTGTGGGATCCCTAGATTTTATGTTTTTTCTGCCAGAATACTGAGATGTATGACCTTGCAGTCCATCTTCATCATACTGTCTTTATCTAGTCGTAACATTAACTTTCCAGAGATGTATTCCTTTTCTTTGCTCTTGGAAACACTTGGAAGACTCTGAAGATTTAGGGTCATGGAATCCAACTCCAGTGCTGGTAGACCAATGGCCAGACAGCCATAGGGTCTGAAATTTCTGGGGGAAGATCCACATACTGTCTTTATTTTATGCCTCTATGTATGTGTGTGTATGGTATTAGGGATTGAACTCAGGGGCACTCTACTCCTGAGCTACACCCCCAGCCCTGTTTATTTATTTATTTATTTATGTTTTGAAACTGGGTGTCACTAAGTTGCTAAGAGTCTCGCTATGTCACTGAGGCTGTCCTGGAACCTGCAATTCTCCTGTCTCAGCCACCCAAGTACTGGGATTACAAGCATGTGCCACCATACCCAGGTTTATTTCATGTCTATTAATGACAAAATTTTGTCTACTTTCCTTTATTCTGGTTAACTCATCCACATATAGGGGCAGAATTATATAGACCATTTAAGTCTATGCAGGTGAATTCTTGTAGACTTTTTCCTGTTTATCTGCAATCTCTGTTGTTCCTATTCCTAGCTGGGAATATAAATCTAAGAATGGTGTGCATGTTTCCTATAGTGTTTCTCCTTATATATTGGCAACCTTGGAGATTTCCTCCCAGACCCCATGCTGTGATCAGAGTGAATTCTAACCACTGTTTGGAGTCAGAAGTAAATGCTGTGGAGCTGCTATGCTCATTCTCTTCCAGCTTGCTTCTGCAACAGTGAATGCATTGTATCAGTGGCAAGGGAAAGCATATTACAAAGTGGTGGACAAGTCTTTACCATGGCTTTCTTCTGTCTTCACACCTTTGCATAATGTATTTGATTTTTTTCATGGCTCTGATTATAATTACAGTAATTTGGGCTAAAACTTTTCAGTGAAGAAGTGATCTTAGAAGAATCAGAACTGATATATAACATTATTACTACTTGTCTTCCTATTGGTTCTTCCATACCTGCTCCAAACAAAAGTTTTTCTTAAAAATTTTTTTCTTAGTGCATTATAATTATACATAATGGTGGGATTCATTGTGACATATTTGTACATGCTCATAACATAATTTGATCAGTTTCATTCCCTGGTACCTCCCTTTTCCCTCCCCCTGATCTCCTTCTTCTACTTTACTGTTTTTCCTTCTATACAAAAAAGCTTTTCAAATTACTATTTGATACAGTATTTTTGGTATGATAAAATTTTTGCAAGTGGAGCATGTTTGCTTACTTCAGCATGGCACAAAATGAATTGCCAAGGTGCCCATGGTGCTCTGCATATCTAATCTAGACACATTACAGATATTTTGATGATTTAGACCTCATACAATAGTCACACAGTGCTGGTTTTGGTTTTACATAACTGTTTTTAGTATTTCCTGTCACCTGTTTCGGTCACTTAACTAAGAGAAGTCCTTCCAATTTAGGGTTGGGGCATGTTGGCATTTAAATCCTGTGTTGTCTGCTACTTTATTATCTGTGTAATTTGGGGTAAGTCATTTAATCTGTCTGACCTTCAGTTTCTTCTTTTGTGATGATACTTGCTCTATGTACCTCCCTGATAAATTAAGAACAAATATGACAGTACATATGAATTATCTTTATAAAATATAAAATTCAATACAGGTATACACAGATCTGAAGTAGGATACTATCACACAGTGACAGGAGATAGTCCTGGTATTCTGTGAGAAGATTCTCTACTGCAAGCATGTTACCTATAATTAAATGAGGACATTAAGCACTTCCGTGACTGTAAACTCTCACTCACCTTCTTGTGATCTTATGTTATTTATAGAGTTTATGTAATGGTTATGTAAAGGAAAACTCAAGGATGGTATATAATACAAGAAAGTAATGCTCTTCCAGCAGTCTAAATATGGTATCTGCTCAAGTATGTTAATATGGTGGGAATACATTTTAGCCTGAATGTGTAAGTTCTAATTTACTAAGGCTTAGATTGTATAGATACTTATAGAAATGGATGGAAACTTTTATAAGAATTATATGCTAAGCCAAGTGTGCTGGCGCACGCTTGTAATCCCAGTACTTGGGAGGCTGAGACCGGAGGATCCGGGTTTGTGGCCAGCCTCAGCTACTTAGTGAGGCCCTCCGAAACTTTGTGAGACCCTGTTTCAAAATAAAGAATAAAAAGTAGGGCTGGGGGTATAACTAGGAGGCAGAATGCCCCTGGGTTCAATCCCCAGTACCGCAAAAAAAAAAAAGAATTATATGCTAATAGTTTCTTGTATTCTTTAGTGTTATAAATTAGAATTCCTTATGTAGTAGCTTCTACATAGTTTAGCACAATTTTTAACTTTTTTTTTTTTTTCAGAAAAAGGCAAAGGTTTTAATTAACTTAAAAAGGTGGGGATACAGGTTGGGGGTCATCTAAGAAAGGTGGGGATACAGGTTAGGGGTCACCTAAGAAAGGGAGAGCGAGTCACCCTGCGCGCGTCCATCCATCCAGGCGAGCAAGAAAGTATCCGCGTGCTTTCGTAGTTCTTTTATAGGAGGGGGTAGGTGGGGTTGCACAGTAGAGGGCAGGACTTCCTCTTAGTCCTGTTTCCCTGGCAACAGATAGGCAGTGGGGGTCTGGCCTTTGTCCTCTTTACCCACCCTATTTCCATTAAGCATCTCAGGTGTGGAGAGGAGCCATTGTGATTAAGGGTGTGGACTCATTAAGGCTTCTGCCTGACTGAACACACCCTATAGGGTGGAGTTAGATTATGAACTTTCAAAATTTTAAATCTCTATTTTTCCAATGTCTCCTTTCTGCCTAATATTTCTACTTTTTTCTATTCTACCTCATCATTTCCCCCCGAGACTTTGGTCCCTTAATCTTAAGGGGGTTGCTGAAGGGCGAAGGTCTGACTTCTGTAATGTCTTCTCTGATGATAAAGGACTGTAGACTCTACCTATTCAGGGACCAAAAGTCTCGTCCTAACTGGTCTAAAGGAGACATGGGAAGGCCAGGGTTTTTGATTGGCTGTGGAACCATCATTCTCTGATGTTCTGGAAAAGAGGCATAAATATGCGATATATATATTAGTCACCAACAATAGCAATTTAAACAACAGAAGAGCATTCTGATGTAAAGTATACTGGCCAAGAAAATGAGAATTTTATCTCACCAAGGTGTTAACCAATCATTTTTTGAAAGGGCAACATCTACCAAGGTAATCCCGATGAACTGGAAGGGGGTACTAGCCCACAAATTAAACAGGCACTTTTATCAATACCTCTGTTATATTGTTGTGCCCAGTCCAGGAGAAAGTTTGTTTTTCTCTAGAAGAATGATGTAGAAATTAGTAGACAAATAAGCTGACATCTTTTAGTCTGGATAGACTTAATAGATGATAGTTATAAGGAAAAAGCACAAAAATAAAACTTATCCTGATTCAGTCTTTTGGAGTTCTTTTAAACCTTTTAAAGGGTCACAGGTATAGTGTTCCCAGGTCTTAGCATCTGGAGGTTTATTGCTGACTTCAGAGTCTTGATTCTGTAAAGTCTCAAGAGGCACAGTTTTAATTCTAGACATATGAATCCAGGATTTGTGTCCCTGTAGTTTAACAGCTGTGGGACACTCTGGGAGAACTGAGAAGGCTCGGGTAAAGATTAGCTCTTTAAATCTATAAGTTAAATCTTTTGGCCTTGTGGGTGTAGTCAAGCCCAGTTACAATACATGTCTCTTTAGAAAAGGCCTAGGAGAGACAATCACAGAGAGGATTAAACTCCCATATCTAAGAGAAAATTGATATCTTTACTTGCCACGTCAAGAGTCATCCAGGCTCTTCTATTGTCCAGCTGGTTAGAGGGCTATTCAGAGGGGCCTTGCTGAGCCTCGGGCATTCTCAGTCATTAAGGCCAGCCATGATAGGAGCAGATGACCTCACTTCCCTTCAGAGGCAAGGGCAATCACACTTCCAATGTTTTTCCTCTTTATAGAGGGGGCACATTCCAGATGCAGATGGATTCCCAGCTAGGGCAGTCCTTGACCCAATGTCCAGGCTCTTTGCAATAATGGCAGGTGCCAGGCCTCGACTTTCCTTCCCTCTCTCTGGCAGGAGCCTTTGGGTATCTCTGAGGGGGCAGGGACTTATTACCCAATGTTAGGGCAATTAAGTGGGCTTGTCTTTATGCCCACATTTGTCTCTTCTGGCTTTTTTTTTTTTTTTTTTC